>JAWZYU010000146.1:390200-539200 GCA_038380435.1 Ryuthela nishihirai | reverse complement strand
AGAATCCATGCTTCACTACCATATAAAATCTTAGAAAACCAAACTACACTGGTGAAAATTGAAAAAAGAACACCCAGAAAGAATTCCTTTAGGAACATCATATTTTAATATGCTAATAATTAAGGGGCAGCAGAAACTGTGATCCAAGATTGAAAGTCATTGGATGAAATAATGATGTCACTGAGGATGGCAACATGCAAAAGTACGCAGTGCGTATTTAAGGACTAAATCGTGAAGAAAGAAATTATTCGTCTTGTGTTATGTAGTTCAATGCTCTTTGAATAAGCTACCATGCCTGGACAATGCAGGCACACAACATTTGTTAAGTTAGCAGAGTTTGAGTGAGGTTGTATAGTGGGTCTTCGGGAAGCAGGTTGGTCTTTTCGTCAAATTGCACACTGTGTTGGACAAGAGGTATTGGCAGTGGTACGATGGTGGCGTCGATGGTCAGAAGAGCACTTGCACACTTGCAGACAACACAGAGTTCCAGATGTAAAAGAGGATTGGCATATCAGGAGGATGGCAGTGGCAGAGCGGATGGCTACAGTGTCACAAATTCGATCCTCTGTCGTACCAAGGGTGTCTACAAGAATGATATGAAATAGCCTTTTGGAAGCAGGACTACGATCATGTGTGGTGCTGGCATGGTTTCCACTTGTCACTTCATCACTGTCGAGCACGTTTGCAGTAGTGTCAAGAACGGGTTCATTGGAGGGAAGAATGGCAGTCTGTGGTCTTCAGTGATGAAAGCCAATTCTGCTTAGGAGTGTCTGATGGTTGTTTACACATCTGAAGGCGACAAGGTCGAAGGCGACGAAGTCGAGAGGCTTCTTCCACGTGCATCCAACAGCGACACACAGGGCCTATGCTGGACATCATGATGTGGGGGAGAGTTTAGCTATCATTCTCGTACATCTCTGATGTTTGTACAGGGTACACCGAATAGCAATACCGTCAGCGACATCATATAGCCAGTCATCCTACCATATTTGAGTGTAATCCTAAATGTGATATTCCAGCAGGATAACACCAGTCCACACTCTGCCCGGGCAATTCAACATGCTCTTCAGGCAGTGCACCAACTCTCTTGGTCAGCATGCTCTCCAGACTTGTCTCCAACCAAGCATATCTGGGACTGGATCGGGCAAAGACTCTTCTGCAGACAGTGGCAGGTAATGACCATCACTGAATTACACATCCAAGTTGAAAGCGCATGGAATGGTATCCCCCAGTGTAATATCCAGAATTTGTACGACCGATTGCATGCCAGATTGGAAGTTTGTATTGCTGCTCGAGGAGGTTCAACACCTTATTAAAATGTGCCTTCTGTAAAATGTAATACTCATTAAAAGGTACAATAAACATTGAATCACTACACATGTCCTTTCTCAACAAGTAGTTTCTACTAAATAAATCTCATAAATTATGTTTCAATTGTTAATGATCTTCTTTTTTCAATTTCTGCCAATGTATTATATAGCCTAATTTAAATCTTTAGGTGTATATGGCTATTTTTCCTCACTCTCCATAGATTTTTAAAATTCTCAGTGGCAATCCCTATTCTTCTATTTATCTCATGCTGCTATACTCAAAATTTAAGTCAGCCATGTGACAACACAAATGTTCTCAGCTCTAAGAATTTCAGTGGTGATTTCGTCCACCCCTGGGGATTTATGCAGATTTAATTTAGAGATAGCCAATGCGACTTCGGAATGTGATATAGGGCCATCGTTAAAGCCAGTACTGCATCTATCCTCATTAAAAACAATGGAAGTAGAAATAATCACATTATTTAGAACTTCTCTAAATGCTCAGCCAACCTAGTCATCAGAGATCCTCACCTTCAACCACCTTGCCATATTTATCCCTCAATCCCTGTGTACGTCTGTTTCTTCCCACATAAAACATTAAAAAACTGGTACCACCCCCTGCTGTTGTGCTGTCTAACTGCTTCCTCTGCTTTGTCAGCCAAGCTATCAAGCCAAAGATTCTTATCAGCTGTTAACTGATCCTTTACATGCTTATTAAGCTTGTTGTAATGCAGTTTGTTAGGACTAGTAAGGTGTTGATTCATATTAATCATACATTTCCTTCTTTAAAAATAAGTTCCACAGTCTTATCACTCAAATAATTTTGTTTCCTCTGTTCCCTTTTACCCAAAAGTGTACTATTGGTTTCAAGAAAAGCCTGCTTCAACTGATCCCATTCTTTCTCAACTTCAGTAATAAACAAACCACGATTGTCATAATGATTAAGTAGCCTATTATGGCATGTTTTGGCTACAGCTGGATCTTTCAGACCTTCAGTGTTAAAAGTAATTTTCTTAACCTTAGCACATTTCTTAAGCTTCACTTTCACAAGACACTTTTGACTAGGTAATGAGCAGACCCAATTTTGGCTGCCCTGTATGATCTGGTATTCGTAACTGAACTAACCCATTTGTTGTGAGTTAAAAATATAATCTATCATATTCCTGTGCAATCCATCAGGGTGAAACCCATATGTATTTATAAATGTCCTGTCCCCATGTTCGTATGTGTTAGTTACTCACAGCCAACAGAATTCGATAAATTAAAATTGTTGATGCAACAAGTGACTGAGATAAAGAATGATACCGCAGCAATCAGTGAAAAGACTTTTGCAGAATTTGTTTCAGAGAAATTAGATGAGGTGATAAAAAATATTACTGGACTTACTAAAGATATATGTGAATTAAAGTAAAAAAAAAAGTTGATCTGGAAAAAAACAACCACACTCTGAGAAAAGACATATGTCAAATCTAACTATCTACAACAATATTCAGGAGCCAGAATATGGAAGTTGTGGGTATACCAGAGAAACATGATGAAGATCTAATGAACATTGTGAATAAAATTGCTAAAAAAAATGGAGTTAATATTAAAGAAGGAGATATATTAGTGAAACACAGAGTGCTGATGGTAAATAAAATATAGAATGAAGCCTATAATTCTAAAATTTAACAATAAGGATATATGTGATTGATTTTTCAATGCAAATATGAACACCAATTATAGTATTAGCCCTTAGAGTGACAGGTTTCTGAAACTGAACTCACTGTGGTGGCCAGATTTAGTTTAGTGTTTTCAGAAAATAAAATAAACAACTTTAGAACCTAATCCTGAAGCAAATAATGAATGGAAATATGTCATGTTATATACCAAAAGAAAGAGCATTTCATTGTGTTTAATAAAATGGCAAAAATTCAAAGAAAAAATGGTAGTTTAAATTTTTTTAAAACATTGCAAAATTTTACTGCATTTTTTCCACTTTATCTTTGGTAAAATTTCAAAAATATATACATTTTCCCCATATTTTCTATATTATTTTAATATAAACAGTTCATAATATTTCCATTTTTGCTTAAATCTTTCATTTATTTGTTTTTTCTAAATTATTTAGTCATTTATGCATATAATGCATATTCTAAGACTTTTGATGATCAGCAAACTCTAAGCCTAAGTAAAGCAGTGTCATAAAAAATAATTTTCTTTAAAAACTATATAATTTAAATAAGAAATGAAAAATATATCAGAAAAGTAATAAAGAACTATGACAAAAAAATTTCAAAACATTTTTTGAAAAATTTAAAGTTTAATTGATACACTGAATTTGAGAACGAGTTGCTTTATTTATGAAGCTGCATAGCAGCTATTGAAAAGTTTAATTCTAAAATTCCAGCAGAAAATTTAGTCAAAAATCACAATTTCCTGACCTTAATTTGTTTATCTGCTTTAAATGCAATTAAAAATATTGATAAATAAAATTCTACCAGGTAAAATTCGTGCTCTGAGTAATACTAATGCTTGTTCTGATTGCTATAATTAATATTGTAGATTGCTAGAGTTTCACTTTCGATCGTTTTTAATTAATTATTGCTTATAATCACAGTATCCATTTTAGAAGGAATAAAAAAATAATTTTAGAAGCATTAAAGTAAATAAAAAGGTATTTAAAATCTAAAGCTGCTAAAATATTGATCGAAAGCCAGTGTGCGTAGTTCCCAGATGATGCAATTTCCAGCAGTAAAAAAAATTAATGTCCTTACGTTAAAAGTTTAGAAAGCATTACAACTCTATTAGAGCTACAAATAGCAGAAAAGAGTGAGAAATGCAACCAATCAATAACCTAAGCATGGTATGGCAGAATAAAGGCATTAACTGAATCTTGCTTTTCACTGAAGGCAACATCCTGTGACACATAAATAAGGCTATTTTTTACTGTATTTCAGCATAAATTCATCGTATACATCAATTATTAACCAACTACGGTTGTCTATGTATCTATTATTAGTTATTAATTATTAGAAATTACAGTGATACCTAGGTTCACGAACATAATCCATTCCTTGACACCCTGTTCGTGAACCGAAAATTTCATGATCCGAATCAATTTTTCACATTGCAATTAATGTAAATCCAAATAATACGTTTTTTGTCCTAGAAAAATTTTTTTTAACATGTTATGGCTTTATGTGTGGAAATAATACAGAAAGGAAATAAATATAACAGTAATATTAGAAGAAAGCAGTTTAATTACCAAAATAAAACTAATTTTACAGTACATATACAATTTACCTTGTGGTTGATAACTGCTGGCACACGGGGATGGAGGAGGTGGAGAGGGGGAGGAGGAAGATTACTCCTTCAAAGGAGAGGCAGTTGGTAATTGCATAAGATAACGATCCAGAGAAATTTGCCTTTTTCTTTGTTGGAGAATTTTGCGAAAATGGGCCATTACATTATCATTTAAATTTTCAACTGCTCTGCTGGTAACAGTTTTGTCAGGGTGATGTTTTTCAATAAAAGCCTGCACTTCACTCCACTTACTGCAAATGTCCTTTATTTCAGCAGTTGAAGCATCTGGCACCTCTTGCTCCTCCTCCATAGCTTTCACCTGCTCAAGTTGCAATTCAATAAGTTCTTCTGGGGTGAGTTCTTGGCTATGATCCTCCAGCAGCTCCACCACATCATCCTCGTTGACTTCCAACTCCAAACTTTTGACAATGCTTACAATGTCTTTGAGGAACTTACAATGTTTGACAATGCTTACAATTTTTGTTAATTACAACTTTTGACAATGCTTACAATGTCTTTGAGGAGCTTACAATGGCTTTGAGGAAGAGGCATATCTGCCTCTTCCTCAAAGCCTTTAAAATGTCTGTCAGGCACAGAAGCTGGCCAAAGTTTCCTCCATGCTGACTGCAATGTGCGGTAAGAGACATTGTTCCAGGCTTTATCAATGAGATTTATGCAGTGGAGGATATTAAGGTGATCCTTCCAGAAATCTCGCAGGGTCAAATCTGTATCATTGGTGACCTGGAAACACCTTGAAAAAAGAGCTTTCGTATATATTTTCTTAAAGTTAGAAATTACTTGCTGATCCATTGGCTGTAATAGAGGTGTGGTGTTAGGAGGCAGAATTTTGATTTTAATAAAGTCGTATGCAGGATCAAGGTCTTCATCAACATTTGGAGGATGAGCAGGAGCATTGTCCATAAGCAGCACACATTTAAGGGGCAATTTCTTTTCCTCAAGATATGTTTTAACAGAAGGAGCAAAAACATCATTCAACCACTCCCTAAAATATATTCTGTTAACCCAAGCCTTAGAATTTGATCTCCACATTACTGGAAGCTTACTTTTTATCCCTTTATTGTGCTTAAAAACACGCGGATTTTCAGAGTGGTACACTAAAAGGGGCTTAATTTTAAAATCTCCACTTGCATTCGCACACAATAATAGTGTAAGCCTATCCTTCATTGGTTTGTGGTCAGGTAGTAACTTTTCCTCCTTCGTTATGTATGTCCATTTTGGCATTTTTTCTCCAGAATAGCCCCGTTTCATCGCAATTAAAAACTTGATTCGGGATGTACCCTTCTAAGTCTATAAACTTACCAAAGTCCTCCACATATTTCTCTGCTGCCTTTTGGTCCGAACTAGCTGCCTCTCCATGCCTAACAACACTATGAATTCCAGTTTGTCGATGAAATTTTTCGAACCATCCTTTACTTGCCTTAAATTTCTCGACACTAGTATCACTTGTACTTGGCTGGTTCGCAAACAAATATTGATGAAGCTCTAAAGCCTTCGCACATATCAAAGCCTCGCTCACACTAACTCCCTTAAGCCCCTTTTCATTAATCCAAACTAAGAACAATTTCTCTACTTCTTGTAACACTTGAGGCCTTTGCTTCATTAACTTAGTCACTCCTTTAGATACATCACCTTTCTTCAGCGCATCTTTATTCTTTAGAATAGTGCAGATCGTCGATTTCGCCATGTCGTACTCCTTGGCGAGATCCGAAACACGAACACCACTTTCATGTTTAGTTATAATTTCCTTTTTTGCATCAACAGTAATACATTTAGGATTCTTAACACCACCTTCACTAACACTTTTCACTTTTTTGGGAGCCATAATAAGGAATAAATTTAATTAAATAAAGAAAAAACTAAAATATCAACACTTGTTGTTGGGACTCTACTGCACCCATGCGAGATCCTTTAGGTTTTGGGTTGCTGCTGGGGGCATGGCTGTGCGCAGGGTTTTGTGCGCTCCATGCGCTCCGTGTGTGCATGTTCGTGAACCGAAGCAAAATTTGTTCACAAATGGTGTTCGTAGACCGATTTGTTCATGGACCGAGACGTTCGTGATCCGAGGTATCACTGTACTTTCATTTTGATTGCTATCACAAAGTATATGGGGGCAGGGGTGGCTTAGTTGTTAGCGTACTAGGCTCGTAATCTATAGTCCCCAGGTTTGAGTCCCAAATAGGCAAGCATTGAGATTTATCTCTGCAAAACTACCTGCCCTCAGTCAGTAGGGGATACTGATGGGCTTGGAAAGGCTGCCGTCTGGGACATTAAACCATGAGCCCACGTGTGGGAGAGCCATACCCTGTGCATGTTAAATATGATGGATAGCATCGACAGGACGTTTCCATCTCTCTCCCAACAGCTGTCCAGTGGGTCCCCTCTTCCCAACCTTCTCCGAGACCTTTGGGTCCTCGCAACCTGGCCATTTAGCCCATTGTATGCACTAAAGGCTGCTCAGAGATAAAACCCAACAATGAATGGAATGTTAAGTCATAGCCCAGTGTATGAGAGAGCCATACTCTGTGCCTGTTAAAGAACAAGCTGGATGGCCTTGAAGGGAGGCTTCTATGTCTCCCAACAGTTGTCCAGTGTGTCTCTTCCTCGCAAACTTCTCTGAGCCCTTGGGGTCCTAGTGACCTGGCCATTTAGCCCAATGTGTGCAAAAAGTTCTACTCAGAGGTAAAACAACCCAAAGTAAATTCCAACTAACACAACAATCAGAAAATGATCAGAAGTTTCGGTTTTCAGAGTAGTAGTGGAAATAGCCAATTGTTTCAATCTTGCATTGTGATCAATGCATGACTGCTTTAATATGTTATCTCTATATTCTTCCTTAGTGAAACCAGTAATATGTGTGAACAGACTGTGATTTGTTAAAATACTTAACAAGAAGGATGTTTTCACTGCCAGTTTCAATTGTAAGAGTGAGAAAGACGCATAAAACACATGGGAAAATGATGAAAAATAATTCTAGGAATACTGAATGCAGAAATATTTGATGCAGAAAAGAGTGTAAAATGGAAAAAAAAACAGCGGTACATACTTTGTAATTACTTTCAAAAACTGCCGTTTTTAAAAATAGCAGTTGTGTTGTTAATTTTTAGATTTTTCAAAATTTAAGAAAATATTTGCTCATAACAGTTCAAATCAAACTTGTGAGCTTAAATCTGAAGGTTGCTTCAGCAAAGAGGAATGTTAACATGCAAACCAGCAATACAATTCAGTGCTTCTAAGAAATGGCAATCAGATGGCTTTATTAAATTATTTATATTATACTATAATATGCATCAAATTAAAAAAGAAAATATTATTTTTCAAGCTTGAATTACATATTTTTAAAAGATATATCTCAGAAAATTTTCAAATGGCAATTTCTTTTAAATCTAAGTTTTATGTGTTGTACTAAAGATGTCTATTGATATCCTTCACCTCTCATTTCGGATTCTGTCAAGTCTACATTTGACGGTGACCTGGGAAGGGTTAATAAATGCAAATGGCATAAAAAGCATTATTCTTTCCTCTAAGTTAATAACAATGCCATTAAATTATTTCTCGATTTTATCTTCTTCTCTGCAGGTCCTGTTTGACCTTGTCTGCCCACTTCATCCTAGCCTCCCCATCTTTCTGTGGCCTTTATGCACACTGTTCATAACCCTATTCGTTAATCTATAATTATCCATAAGGGCAACATGGTCAAACGAATGAATTATTCTCTCTCTTCACAATATGCTGTTCAAAAGAGGTTGCTGACTCCTTTGCCTAACATCATTACATTATTATTTACAAAGTTGAACTACCTAAATGCCCAAGATACTGCATAAGCATCTAGAATCAAAAGCATCAAGTTTCCTGTTATCTTGTTACAAAGTGTCCAGGTTTCACTATAATAATTAACTCTAGAAAAAACCAAACTGTTATGCAGTCTAATTATAGTCTTTAGGTGTATAGGCCTATTTCTCCACAGATTTTTAAAAGGCCCAGTAGTAATTCCTATTCATCTGCTTATCTCATGCTGCACACCACCAGTATCTGTTACATAACTCCCAAGATCTTTAAACACAGACATCTACTCAAATCTATAAATATTCAGATTAACTGAACCACAGCCTATCACTTTAGTCACAGTACCACAATTTTTATCACTTTAGTTTTCTCTCTGATTATCATCAAACCTACTCTACTACCAGTCTCGTCAACAACTCTAATAAAAGAATTCATCTCATCAACATCATTTGCCAAAAGGGACAAATCATCAACATAATCTAAATCAAAAAATTTCAGTTCTCTATACCATTAAGTCCATAATCTTTCCCTTGCAGTGAATTTCACACAACATAATCAATAACCAGACTAAAGAGAAAAGGAGACAAAACGCACCTTTGTCAAACACCGAAGCAATGCTAAACCAATTGTTACAAGCCTTACCAACTCTCACACATGACTCAGTGTTATTATAGAGAGCTTTCATTACGCTAACTAACTTATCTGGTATGCCATATGATCTCACAATCAGCCACAAATTATGATGGTCGATACAGTCAGTTCTAGTAACCATAGGTTTTTGGAACTTTAAACACATCTCAAGAACCTGCCTAATTGAAAAAAATCTTATCTACATATCCCCTACCAATTATGTGCCCACACTGCTCATCTCACAATTGTCTATCAACCAGATTCTTAATTCTATTAAGCACAATCATGCAAAGAACATTACCTGGAACAGAAAGTAGGCTGATATCCCTATCATTATCACAAGAGCTGTGATCAGCTTTTTTTAAAAATATGATAATAATAGTCTGGTAGGAGCTCCTTAGGAACAATGCTTTTATCATAAAAGATATTGAAACTTTCAGTTATCCATGTGGTAACAGAAACATTCCCAATTCTAAGCATTTCAGAAGTAATTTCATCTACCACTGGGGATTTATGCAGTTTAAGTTTGGAAATAGCCAAAATAACTTCAGACTGTGTTAAAGGGCCAATATTAAAGCCAGTAATGCATCTATCATCATTTCAAACAATGGGAGTAGAACTAATCACAATTGTTTAGAACATTACTGAAATACTCAACCCATTTAGCCACGACAGAATCCTCACCTTCAATATGTATAGGATCAGTACCTTACGTTGTTTATCCTTCAATCCCTGTATACCTGTTCGTTTCTTCCCCCATGGAACATTCACTATCTGGTACAGCTCTCTGGTATAATGCTATCTAATTGCTTCCTCACCTTTTTTAGCTAAGCCATTAAGCCAAAGATCCTTATCAGCTGCTAACTGATCCTATACACGTTTATTAAACTCTTTGTAATGCTTTCTCTGTTAGGATTAGTATGGTACTGATTTAAGTACATTCCTGCAGTTCTTTCTTTCCAAAAAAAACTTCAGTGTCTTATCACTCAAATAATTTGCTTCCTCTGCTTCTTTTTAACCAAAAGAGTATTGTTAGTTTCAAGAAAAGCCTGTTTAAAATGGTCTCATACTTCCTCAACTTCAGTAGTAAGCAAACCATGACTGTCATAATGACTAAGTAACTTATGGTAAGCTTTAGTGATAACTGGGTCTTTTAGAGCTTCAGAGTTAAAGGTAACATTTTAACCTTAACACAATACTTCTTAAGTTTAGGTTGCAAGGCACTTTTAACAAGGTAATGGTCAGATCCAATGCTCGAGATTATTAAGTAGTTTCAAGTGAAAAAATTTTTCATTTTCTTTGTTTTTTGTTTCAAAATGTGTATTCAAAAACACAGTACCTGAGACAAAATGGTCTGCATGGATGACTTGTGATTTCATTGGATCAGACAGCCATTGAACTTTGCAACTATCCACTCCTTCTCCCCCTGTGCCATGCTGCTCCTAGCCATTGGCTTGAGCTAGCTCGCAAGCTGTAGTTAGATAGCAAATGGTCTGAGAAAGGTAGCACTTTCCAATATAAAGTTCTTGCACTCCAGATAAGACCAATGATTTTTTTTCTTGGTAAAAGATTTTCTTATATTTCCCTTTTGCTATATCCTACTTTGCTATATTACTTGCTACATTTAATGTGAAACCTTTCTTTGCACTCACCATGTCATTCTATAAATTTGGTAGTTTCAGAGTGACACATTTCACAGAATGCATATAACAACAATCATCCTCCTCCTCAAGCAATTCAGTTCAATTCAGCCTCAATTCAGTTCTCCAAGCATATCTGACCTGAGCTACATCTGCTGCATCTCGCCACTGCACACTATTCTAACAAGGTCCTGTTTGATATTGCCTGCCCACTGCATCCTAGGTCTACTCCCTTTCCAAAGCCTTTAGCCACTGTTCATAACACTTTTCACTAATCTATAATATCCATACGGGCAACATGGCCAAACCAATGGAGTCTCTCTCTGCACAACATGCTGCTCAAAGGAAGTTGCCAACTCCTTTGCCTAACCTCATCATTACTTACAAAGTTGGACCAACTAATGTCCAAGATACTGCATAAGCATCTAGAGTCAAAAGCATCAAGTTTCCTGTCATCTTGTTTACAAAGCATCCAAGTTTCACTATCATAACCAACCCTAGAAAGAACCAAACTATTATAGTTTAATTTTAGTCTTTAGGTGTATATGTCTATTTCTCCACACTCTCTATAGATTCTTAAAAGTCCTGGCAGCAATCCCTATGTCCGTTAATCTCATGCCGCACATCACCAGTATCGTCACCAGTTATATAGCTCCCAAGATAATTAAACTGTGATCCCTGCTCAAGACTGCAACGATTCAGATTAACTGAATCACAGCCTGCCTGGTCAATTTTCATCACTAGCTTACCCTCTGTTTATAATCAAACCTACTCTACTACCAGTACTACTACTCATCATCTTGAAAATAATACACCCTATTATGATAGAAAAAGCTAAGCAATAGGTATAGAAATGAGAAAAGAACAAATTATCTCCTCCCAATCACCAATGCAGAGAGCAATCTTTGCTGGATGCATCTTACATTCTTGTGATGTGTGAATCAGTCCCCAAATAATTTATATGTCAACAATTTAACATTATTTACTACCCTGCTCGAAATCTGAAGAAAATTATAAAATGGGACAGAGACAAATTTAGTCTCCTTTAAAATTCGGGTGTGTACAGATCACTCCCTGCATTTGAAAAACCGTGTGTTCTCTACATGAGGTTTACAGAGTGTCAAACAGATGTCAGTGAAAACAAGCAACTATGGTTGCAAAGCTGGCAAATCAACACTCAGCTACCACAGACTGGGAGCAAACACACTGCTAGCATATATATCCACTTACTATAGAACCACCATTCACAAGGCTATTGAGATAATGAGCTTGTCTGTAATGTAAGTACCTGCAACCAAGTTAGGTTGTTTTACCTCTAGCAGCACTTTTTTGCACACAATGGGGTAAATGGCCACGTCACAAGGACACCAAAGGCTCAGAGAAGGTTGGGGGAGGGAAACCACTGGAACAATTTTTGGGAGACAGATGGTAGTCTCCCGTCAAGGCCATCCAGCATGTTCTTTAAAATGCACAGGGTGTGGCTCTCCCGCAGATGGGGCCACAGCTTAACATCCCATCCAATAGACAGCAGCCTTTCCAAGCCCATCGGTGTCCCCTGCTGACCATGGGCAGGGCAGGGAGTTTTGCAGAGAGAAATCTCAATGCTGACCCAGTTAGGACTCGAACCTGGGAACTGCAGATTACAAGCCTGGCACATTACTAACTGAGCCACCTGCACCCCTCTGCAACATATTATATTGAAATCACTCTTCAAGAGACAAAGAAGTTTTAAACAGCCCTAATTTCACCAAACGGTATCTTAGGTAAGTTACCGAAGATGGAGTGCTGTCCTTACTACGAAAAGCTTTCGACTTTCCTCCTGAAAACTTTTTAATATGCAAATGGTTTGAAGGATAAATTTTATTGCTGAATGACAGAGAACTTTTAGTTATTATATCCTAATTATTTTCTCGGCAATGTCTGGTAATTGTGTTTTCATCCTTTTACTTTCTGTAGCAGACATGTTTTTTTAATTTTTTACATTTTTATTCTCTGAAATTTAAATATTTTGCTCCATACAGTAAAACATCTTAATGTTAGTAAATGAACAACAGGCAAAAATTCAATTTTCAAAAAAAAAAAATGAACTGATAGAAAAGTAAGTAATCACTATAAGAATGAGTACAGAACAAACTAAAAATATTTATTAAAAATCAACTTAAGACTGTATAGGTTGTTTTATTGTTAATTCACTAAGCATAAGTTCCACTTTAAAAATTATGCTGTTTTTGCAATTGTGGAAAAAATTGGTAAATACACATTTTTTAAAGGGCACTTTTCATAGGCATTTTTCACCTTGGCAAAAACTTGCCAGTCCTATTCAAAAGGTGATATTCTAATTAGATAACCAATTCTTTATTTCAATATATGCTACATTCCTGTTTCGTTGTTTTGAACTTTCTGATCTCATGGATTTTCCTTTATCAACTGCTCTGGTAAGGTATCAGCTCAGTTCACAAAAATAGAAACTTACATTTATGCAGTTTTAAGTATTTTCCACAGCTTATTATTATTATTTTGGTTTACACTTTCACACAAAAATCTTAGTACATAAAGCATTGCTTACCATGGTACATTCTC
Source organism: Ryuthela nishihirai (assembly GCA_038380435.1). Lineage (NCBI taxonomy): Eukaryota > Metazoa > Arthropoda > Arachnida > Araneae > Heptathelidae > Ryuthela > Ryuthela nishihirai. Next base: position 525,951 of record JAWZYU010000146.1, on the reverse strand, counting down.
TATCCACTGGGATAAGGCAAATCTGACTTCCATAGAAAAATGTTTTCCACATATGTACTGTACTTGTTGTACAGAATCTTCTTCCAGCATATGTTCAGCGGACAGCATTTATTGTGTAGTTAACCTAAAAAGAAATAGAATTACATTATGATAAAGAAAACATTGTTTTCAGAACAAACTTGAATCTAAAAATGTTGTTCAAGATTGCATAATACAAGGTGATCCACTCGCTTGCTTAAGTTTTGAATACTCTTGTCTTCTCATGGCTGAGTTATTAGCATGCGTGGCTACTGATCAAAGGGATTTGGATTCAAGCCCTGGATAAGGCATGGATGTTTGTGTTGTCTTTCTGTTGAGGTATCACCACTACACAAATCTTCTTTGGCCTTTTGATGGTGGCTCAGTTTCTTGTTGTAGCACTGCATTTCCCACCAGATTCTTGCAGAGGGGTATGAAGAGGTGAGCTAACACTCCCAGTTTCCAATGACCCTTCAAGGTTCTAGGTGTTGAAAGATCATGGTGAAATTAGTCTCCAATGAGGGAGCTCCCTACATCAGTCACAACAGGAGGATGAGATAGCAGATGCAGAAGATACTGCCTCTCAGCTATATCATGAATCTATTAACAATACTAATCTCATTAACAAGAAGTGATAAAACAAGAGACATTAGACCTTGCAGAAGAGGCCAATGCTCTGAAAGAAATCAATGAGTAGCTGCATGCATGTCAGCTGTGTTCAGGTTGGTACCAAGAAGGGAGGTAATGGAATAATCCTCGGTTCTGAAAGCATGAAGCTCTTGAAACAAAGCTTCTCTTTCAGCATTGTAGTTGGAGTAGTTCAGCAGCATGTGAGATAGTCTCAGGTGTGCTGCATGTGGCACAGTTAGGACTGTAGGCTGTACTTAGAGCATGAAGAGAAGAGCTGCTGTAGAAGACACCAACTCAGAGGCAACAGAGGAGGCTCTCCTCAGATCAGCAGAGGTCTCTGAGGTTAGGAGCAATGAGGGAAGGGTCTATCAGGTACCTAAAAGAGCAACAGCAGGAGTCCCTCTACCACTGGGCAAGATGATACTGGCTAATCAGCTGTGAGACAAAAGTCTTGCAGTCACTGAGAGAGAATGGGAAATTAGTAATGTACCTCTAACTCTCAAGTGACTCTTTCATGGTCTGATCAGCATGCTCATTGCCAGGTATCCCAACATGGAAGGGGATCCACTGGAAATGGATTGTGATACAGGCAGCTTGGAGAATATATTCATGATCTTCCGAATAAGGAAGGAGTTGCAGCTCTTGATGACTCACTTCTGGAGAGCTTGCAAGGCTGACTTAAGTTGCAAAGGATAACAAAGTTGCACTCCTGAGGCTGTGGATGAAAAGTACAGCTTCAAGGATAGCATGGAGCTCAGCACATGTGGAAGAAATGAGATGTGGAAGATGGAAAACTCTGATGATGTCAATATGCAGGATGACAAATGCAGAGGCGCACATAAGTCTCTCCCATTCAACAGATCTGTCAGTGTAGACCTTGGTACACCTCTCATATCGTGCAGTGACAGAGGAGGTAGACAGAAGTCTGATGGCCTCAGGATTTAAGTCACTCTTTTGGAAAATATAAATCGGACAATATAAAGAAAACTAGAAGAATAACATATCACCTCAGAATAATATGGGATGCTTGTTTTCAGAGAAAAATAACCTTTTCATTCTCCAAATTTCACACCATTCAACAGTAGTAATTCATACTAATGAGTGACAGAAAAAAGCATATATCTCACTTACCACTTAACATGAAAAAGTTGGGGTTTTTTATCCCTGGTGTTAAGGGGCAAATCAGACAGTGTATATAAAATAATTCATTCATTATTACTATACTGAAATATTATGAAATATTTTTAAATAAAATATTAACTTCTTAAAAATAAGGAACAATTGTCAAATTTTAACCAATAGCAATTTAATTAAATATGAATATCAATCACTCTTAGTAAGCTCTCTGGGTATCTGTTCTTAATCAACATATTTTATCATCAGAAATCTAATTTATAGCATAATTATATTGTTTGTTACTATTACTTCAAGTTTTACATTTTCTATATTTAGTGCCTCTAATGATGCAAATTAAAGCCATTGGCAGTGGCAGTCATAAGGGGGGGGGGACTTGGGAGAGGTTTTTTTAAACTTCTCTTTTATATATATATTAATATATGTTTCTTTATATTTTCCTCTTCACAAAACAGATGTTGTTTGTAAGATAAAACTGAGAACTTCCTATACCTTTCTGTATATCCTGCTTCAGTGCACATATTGTTTCTTTCAACTACAAACAATGCAGCCCAAGAGTTTGCCTTGGAGTAGCATTCAGAAGTCACCCTCTTAGCAATTAAAGCTAGGGGATATGGAGACATGATAACCATATCTGCAAAACAGTCATAAAAGAACTGCAAAGGAGGAAAAAAAAATCAATAATATGTGATAAATATAAGTGATAAACACTGCAGAAGAACAAATAAGTCAGTGCCAGTAAGTTGTAAATGTGGGAACAGAGCGGTCAGCTTACACAGATATAAAATCCAGATGTGTTACTATTCTGGAATCATTTAAACATGGGAAGAAGTGTGAGGGACAGGGTGGGGGTGGGGTGGAGAAGGGATTTAGTAGATTGCTTTATGACAGGATGCCAATCAAGATGTTGCTTGATGGACATTGATTGTTAGCCGAAGGTGTTTACAGTATATTCTCCCTTTCTCTTTTCAGTGACCCTCACTCACTACTGTACAATAGAAGTAGATCTCACTAAAACTGTTTAACGTTACAGATGGTACAAATTATGAGTGGGACACTCGCTTTGCTGTTCTGTGCAATAAATGGCTCTGGCCTAATGAGAAGTTGTAAAAGAGATGGGCAAAGTGGAAATCAGGATGGGAAGTTCCTTCATACGGCACTTCCAATTTTGGAAAGTTAGAGCTACAGTATTAGTTTTCCTGTAGGAATATTATATCTTGAAGAAATCCCTTCCTAATCAAAAGAAAAAAAAAATTGATGTTAGACTGGCTAAGCTTGTATGCATATTATATTCATAGGGAATAATTTGTATTTTGGATAATAATGAAGTAGCTAAGAAACTTATTTGCATATTGATTCTAGAGTAGAAAATTTGAGTGGATTGGATCTGATTGCTGGTATAGCTTGCTTTTCTGGATCCGCAAAATTCAAGGATCACAACTTGGGAACCTGATTATTTCCATCATATAATTACACTGGGTAACAAATTTTCATAAAAGTCATGCCTCTGAGATAAAAGTGGTCTGAAGATCCACAAAAATTCCCTCTTTAATTTTCACTTTGCTGAGTCGAGGGAATTTGTCAGACAAGTCCTTGAAAAGCTGATGCAGTCCAGTCCATGGCTTTTATGAAGCTTTTCATCACATCGAGTTTGATGTGTTGGAACAGTAGCTGGATTTTGGGTGTTTCTACCAGTGTTGGGTGTTCCACATTCTTTTCTCCGACCTTCAGAGATTTCTTATCTTCACATAGTGCGAAGTCTTTGCTCGGCTGTCCCATTTACATAACAAACAACAGTACTTTGTATATCCTAGCTGCAGACCCATCAACAGAGCCACTACCTTCAAGTCACAACAGAGATGCCAGCCATACTTGCTGTGTAGAAGACAGTTCAACAGCTTTCAACAAGCAAGATTCCACTGTTTAAATCTTGATCCAAGTAACTCTGGCCTTGGACAGGTCCAGATCACGAACAACATGATTCATTTCTTCTTTGGTGAAAACGTGTGTCACAGATGACACACCATGGCAGACATATGGATCATCATTAGACACCAAAGGCTGCGGAGAACCTGATGTCGGTTCGCCTCCCTCCTCATCATTTGAATCGACGGAAAATTCTTTTGGAGGTTCGGGCCTTCGCCATGCGGAACCAGTTGGAGAGCAGATTGCACATTCGGGTATGCTATTGTCCACTTCTTTTACTTTGTGATGCCTACAGAAACAGGTGGAACCATGTAGAAGTAGCAGTCATTTGCGTGATTGCTTGGCTCTCTCCAAACCAAAGGAATAGTAAACGGCATTGCTACTTTTTTGCCTTTCAGTCACTTTGGAAGATTTCTTGCACATGCACTGCAGCTTATGTGTGGGGCCCAGACCTTGTCCTGGTCCCTAATCTTGCATCCAAAATAAAACTTGTACGCCGTTTTCACTATTGGAGTGATGGCCCTTTTCTGGTTTGCAAATGTCACTTCCTTGCAAAGGTAACAAAATGTATCTGCACTATTAACACAGTTACAAGGCATCATTGCTGCTGGATTAAAACTGCAATGATCACTTGTGTTGTACTTATGGCTCAGGGGTAAATGGGAGTCACTCAAAAGACTTGCTCACCCTATGAGACATCGCTTACAACTAACGATCGCATCATTTTTTTGTCCGCAATTGTAAAGCAGCGATGTCATGACTCAACTACATTGCATCAGACAATGATGCAATACCTCCGGGAGGTGTATGGTGGGCTGATGCAATACAACGCAATACGTTGCAATTTGGAGTTTAAAATACAGCATTGCAAAGTGGTTACCAATATACTCAATGCGGACTGTCATTTATACACGTCCATCTCTCTCTCTCCTAAACAAGAGGGAAATGACAAATTTTATTGTCATTTTCGTGTTCAGCAACTCGAAATTAGCAAAGATTGGCAATTTTCATTTCAAAGCCTTTTTGTGTGTAGCCCAGTGTTATTGAACATTGACTACCGAGAATTCCAATCTGCGGCAGTTTTTCAAAGGTTGGTCATCTGCGGACTTTGCCAGATTTTTTGTGCGCTGTGGTCTTGGTGTGTGATTGGAATGAGGACTTTCCATTATTCATGGCTTAGAACTTTACAAAACTATACATCCAATACTTTAAAGGAATATTTGCGCTTATGGAAAATGTTCGAATGAATTTCCAGTCATAAGATGTTAGAAGAAGCTGATCTGCAAATTTCATTTTTGAGATAAGTGCTAAAATTTTTATTATTTTAATTAACTTATTTTTGGAATTAGTGAATAATTAATGTAATTGGCAAATGGTCAAGGGATGAATAATTGTTTCTAGGTCATCTTGATCTGCATAAGTTTTATTAGTTTCTTACAACTTTAGTTTTACTATTAACTTTTATTAAGAATACTTGGATTCCCGAAAAAATGCATTTCCTTATTTTGAACATACAAAAAACAATAAAACAGTGAAATGCTATTTTGGCCATCAGCATCTAGATAAAAATTTCTGGATTGCGTATTCAGATTTAGAAAAGGGAGTTTACTGCAAATATTGTGTTCTCTTTGCAACCACTGGAAGAAGAAATAAGGCATCAATCTTGTAAAGGTTAGTGGCTAAACCAGTTACAAAATTTGCTAAATTAGTAGGCAAAAATGAAATTTTAAATATTCACAATTTATAAGCATATCATCAAGAAGCAGTTTTGGATGCTGAATTTTTTTTAAAGTGTTACAGGATTCTAGTAAAGATGTAAGAAATATGTTAGATGCTATTCAAGCAAAACAAGTCAAGGAAAATAGAAATAGACTTCGATCCTTAATACAAACTATAGGTTTTTTAGCCCATCAAAACACCTTTCCTTGGTCACAGGAACGATGGCCATTTATTGAATAATAATAATAATCAAACATGGAATGAAGGAAATTTTAGAGAATTACTTCATTTGCAGATAGATGCAGGGACAAAGTTCTTGAACAACATTTATTAAATACTTCTTCTCGTGCTACCTACATTAGTGAAAGAACTCAAAACGAGATAATCAAATGCTGTAGTGATGAAATTTTGGCCATGATAACTAATAAAATCTTGAATGCTAAATATTACAGCATAATTTTCGATGAAACCACAGATATTTCACATATTTCAAATGTCTGTTGTTATCTGCTATTTAAACCAGGGTAGGCGTTCATGAAGATTTTGTGCATTTCTTGGATTGCCACTCCAAAATTTACAATTTAGATCCAGATACATTAGAACCTGTTTTGACAGGTAGTATTTTAGGGCAAGCTGTAGTTAAGGAAAGCAAATGAAATTGCCATTGGAAAATTGTGTAGACATTTGCACAGATGGTTGCAGTGTAACAGCTCCTTTTTGGAAGCCATTCAAGAAGTTCAGAAATCACTGAAACATGCAATAAGATGTCTTTGCTCCAATCACGCTTTAAATTTAGGATTTGTCAAAATGTTCTAGTGTTTAATGCATTAGAAATGCTGTGGGTGTAATGAAAAAAAAACATTGCATTTTTTTCATCATTTTCTAAACGAAGCTTTGCTTTAAAATATATGATAGAGGGTGAACTGCGAAACAAGGTGGACTGAGTGCCATGATACAGTTATGCAATTTAAAACAAATATGAATAAAATTTTGGAAGCATTAACCAAGATAGCTCTTTAGAATGATAGAAAATCTGCCAGCAGAGCTCAAACACTTATATTAGTGATATCAACTTGCGATTTTATTAACATGCTATTAAGTGAAATATTTGCTATTACTCTACCTTTAAGCAAACTGTTGCAGAAAAATAATCTAGACATTAAGAGAGCAAATGATGTTGACCTTAAAAAACAAGAGACTGTTTGTAAAAGATAATTTTGGGAGAATACTAGTAGAAATAAAGTTATCTCTGAAATTATTAACATATCAAATTCCCCCCCCCCCCCCCAAAAAAAAAATTATTAACATATCGAATTTCCAAATATTCGACAAAAAAAATGAAAAATCATGCAAATCTGGAAACATACAGTGCTTCAGATTATTACTGCATAACAGTTTATATTCCGATATTAGAAAGCATATTTAGTGATATTGAGTCACGTTTTAAACAGGATACACTTAACTTATACTATTTGCAGTGCTGTGTTCCTTCAGAAATAATAACTATGAATGATGAATCCATAAATTCTGCTGTTAATGCTTTACTTACCAAATATTCGGAAAGAAAAGAAAGCATTGCAGTTATGAAAATTAAATTTGGAGCTGAAATGCAGTTGTGGAAAACAAAATGGAGCAATATAAAATTAGAAGTACTATAAGATGGCCTCACAGCTTTAAAAAATTGTGATTCACAGATTTATCCTAACATGTGCAAGTATTTGAAAATTTTATGTATCTTACCAGTCAGCGTTGCCTCTTCAGAAAGAAGACTTAAATCCTGGATTAGATCTAGAATGGGAGAAGATCGGTTACTTGGCTTTATTATATACTCATCGAAACCTTAAAATATCTGAAGAAAATATAATACATCGCTTTTCTAATATGGGTCTTGAGCGCAATATGGAATTTGTTATTTAATTGCGAGTTTTAAAACTGTTATTTTCAAACAATGTGTTTTAATAGCAAAAACATTAATTTAAGCTAACTAATGATTTGCTATTTTGAAATGTTGTAACAGTATTTCTTTAAGCTGACTAAAGATTTGTTATTCATGTTGCATTGTAAAACCAAAATTTTTTTAAGATGACTATAAATTTGGTATTAATTTTATCAAACCATGGACTGAGAACAAAATGCGCTCTAGAGAGCTTGCATATATTTACTATTCATAAAACCTTTAATGTATAAATTGGAGCAATACTCGATATCGATATGTTAATAATTTCAGAGATAACTTTATTTCTACTAGTATTCTCCCTTTCATACTTTTTAGAACTAGTATTCTCCCTTTCATAGTACCTTTCACACTCTTTAGAAACATTGCCTAGTATTTTTTCATTGAAATAAAATTTTGTTAGCTATTCATTCCTTTTTAAAGGGAAGCAGGTGCTCCCCTAAGCAAAAAACGGAGATAACCTAAAAACTTTATCAAGCTTGTCCTAGTTTCTCATATAAACACTTACACAAGGACATGCCTGCTGGGCTAATTTAGACCAGGTAAGGCTTATTTAGAAATGCAATAAAACCTCACTACTATGGATCCTCTATGATTCGAATTACCAATACTATTTACCGCAATCAAAGTTTTATCTCTTTTTAAGTATGTGACTAATTTCTCAGCTTCTACTGATTCAATAACACATTTTTTTTCTGTGCTACATGACACCTAGTGAACTAAGATTATATCAATGATAAACATAAAACATCAATATAATGCTTTTTTAAAAAACTTCTTAGCTCTATCCTTTCCACCATTTTTTTTTTCTGTTGAGACATAAAAATTTCTATATGTGACAAACTTTTTTTCCAAAAATATTTGAAGGGATATATTAAACAAGCAAAATCTGTGGAAATTATTAATTTTTAAAAAAGATTCCATTCCAATGACATTTTCAGTTATCATATGGAAACGAGAGTGCTCTATGCATTTGCTGAGAAACATTAGAGGATCGAGATCTTTGGCAAAGTTGGGGTCACATCCCTCCCTGTTTCGCTTTTTCGTAATCAAAGTGTGGTGAAAATGCATATGTGTATACATATGCATTTTCATAAAATATTGGTTTTCCTATCGTCATATTTCTGTCCTAATACCATAAAGTTAACATTATTGCTGAATTATGAAAAATTTTGCTTGTTTTTATGAACTACAACTTGAAAATGCTTAACTATGTTCTACAATTGGGACTTTCACTAATTCGGACTACCCCTTCGCCCTGGCAATTTGAATTGGTAAGGTTTTATTCTATATATTTTGCTAACATCTACATTATTAAGGCATTGAATCTGTCAGTTCTTTAATTAATGATGATAGAATAATTCAATGGAACAAAATATAATAATTTACTCCATGGGCTGGGAAACATATTTCTTATTGCAATTGTTATTGTGAATACCGTAATAAAAAATTCTACATTAAAAGAAGAAATTTGATAACTTATCGAAAATTAAATTAATTTTCTTTCCCAAGACGAATAAAAAAAAGTAAATATCATACCGAATAACCATTTTCAGTGTCTCTTGTAGCCTAGATGGGTTTCATACCCCCTTAGTGTAAGGATCATAATTTGTTTTATGTTGTTTTCTATTGTAACTTGTACTTTCACTTTATTTCAGTTAAATACTGAATTATTATTATTATAAATATTTTTAATTCAATATTAAAAAAGGCATATTCCAAATTTTGTCATTGGCAAATCAACATGATCTATTAGTTAACTAGTTAGGATTAGTTATTTTCAGTAAGTTAGGTTGAATCATAAAAATAAACTTTTCTCGTATAGTTCACTGTTTGATGAAAATACTTCAGCATAGCTCCCAGAAGTAAGCTAACATTACTTCTAATAACATTAACAGAAAAAGAAATACCCCCTCAAGCAGCTGCATGCCACAGAGGTCTGACAGGAACCTATAAGTTTAATAATGCCATAGTAGAGGATCTGTGAGGAAGGCGAGACCTCAGCAGATAAACAACACAAGCATCCATGCCTTATTGAGGGCTCGAACCCAGATCCCTTTGATCAGTAGCCAAGCATCCTAATTTTCTTAATAGAGCGTTTCCAATGGTTCAGCACACAGTTTCCAAGGTTTAACACTATAAAATATTAAACCATGGAATCTATGTATTGAACCCTAGAAAATGCTCCGCAGAACCCTGAAGTTTGGCAGAACATAGTTTGATGAATACCTATTTAAATCATCAATAATTTTTTAATCCGATTAATTTTTCACCAATAATAATATTTAATAAATAGTTAACTTTCCATTTACTTAAAACGAATATGACATTGAAATGAAAATAGGAAATTCCCTTTCAGCATTTTTTATGACTTACAGGGAAAATCCTTCATGCTTCCCTAAATGGCCCCCTGCAAACTGGAGACATAACCACCTCTGCTTCGAGGTTTTAAAAACCACGAATCATCATATTTTTATTAGTACTTACTCAACTCAAATGAATTTTCATTAATCTCTTAAAACAAAAAATTATGTTTTCCCACCCCCAGAGGGTAAGGAGCAAATTGCTGCTTCCAATGTAAACCCTTTGATCATAACATTTCACTACTAAAATATCAAATTTATAGCCCAAATAAATCATTTGCAATATTCATTAAAAATTTTTTAAATTTTGCACCAAAAAGGGCACAATTAAAACCTTTGGAATATTCAAAAAGTGTGAATCATAATAGTTTCATCATCATCCTCAAGCAGCCATGGGCTATGGAGGTCCAACCAGACCGTGCAATTTAGTTCTCCAAGCAAGTCTGTCCTGAGCTACATCTGCTGCATCTGGCCACTGCACACCAATTCTAATAAGGTCCTGTTTCACACTATCAGCCCACTGCATCCTAGGTCTCCTCCTATTTCTGAAGCCTTTAGGCACACTGTTCATAACCCTATTCGCCAATCTCTAATTATCCAGACAGGCAACATGGCCAAACCAGTGGAGTCTCTCTCTGCACAATATGCTGCTTAAAGAAGGTTGCAAACTCCTTTGCCTAACCTCATCATTAGTTACAAAGTTCAACCACCTAATGCCCATGATACTGCATAAGCATCTAGAATCAAAAGCATCTAGTTTCCTGTTATCTTGTTTACAAAGTGTCCAAGTTTCACTACCATAACTAACCCTAGAAAGAACCAAACTATTATACAGTCTAATTTTAGTCTTTGGGTGTATACGCCTATTTCTCCACACTCTCCATAGATTCCTGGCAGCAATCCCTATTCATCTGTTAATCTCATGCCGCACAACACAAGTATCTGTTACATAGCTCCCAAGATAATTAAACTGTGACACCTGCTCAAGACTGCAACCATTCAGATTAACTGAATCACAGCCTGCCTGATCAATTTTCATCACTTTAGTTTCTCTTTCTTTACCTACTCTACTACCAGTTTCATCAACAGCTCGAATGAAAGAGTTCATCTCATCAACATCATTTGCCGAAAGGGCTAAATCATCAGCATAATCTAAACCAGAAATTTTAATAAAAAAAAAGGAGACAAAATGCACCCTTGTTGAACACCAGAAGTAATGCTAAACCAATTGCTACAAGCCTTACCAACTCTCACACACGACTCAGTGTTATTATAGAGAGCTTTCATTAGGTTAACTAACTTGTCTGGTATACCATATGATCTCATAATCAACCACAAATTATAAAGATCAACTGAGTCGAAATCCTTTTTGAAATCAACAAAGCTAGCAACCAAAGGTTTCTGAAACTCTAAACATTTCTCAAGAATCTGCCTAAGTGAAAATATCTGATCCACACATCCCCTACCATTCCTGAATTCACATTGCCCATCACGCAATTGTCTGTCAACCAGATTCTTAATTCTATTAAGCACAATCATGCAAAGAACTTTACCTGGAACAGAGAGTAGGCTGATACCCCGGTAGTTATCACAAGAACTGCGATCACCTCTTTAATGCTTCTTTGAAATTTTGCTGTAAGAAACTTTTCATTAATGCCCTCATATCCTAGAAGAGTATCACTGGCATGTCTGCTGAGAAGCAGACCTATGCCTTGGTGACGCTTATTATCGTCCCTTCCTGAAAATAGAAATTTAAGATTATGTTTAAGAATCTGGCTTTTATGTGTCCATCAGGTCTCTTGCAAGCTGAGAATATCTGAATTATAATGGTGGAATTCTTGTATGAGAAATTCTCACATTCCAACTACCTATGGAGAGAAAATGGTTAGTGGGATGTTTAAAGAAACTATGCTTATTGAGAGAGGGTTAATGCCGACAATATCAAACAGCCCCCTAATCGCAGACATGGGGCAAAGACCCGTTCCCCCACTACTAAAGGCTGAAGCCATCTACACTGGAAGACTTCCTCCAATGTAGAATTTGACGATGCCAATAGAAGCAAAGAGTTCAGGTGCCTGTGATGACTTCTGCTCAGGATTATCCACCAGCTGATAAACATATCCTGTGAATCTATTCACTTGGGGCTGTCAACCCACAAACAAACAGACAACCACAACATAGCAGAAGATTTTCCCTCCACAGAAGCCCACCAGTGCAGCAAAATCAGGATCCATAATCAAGCTCAGAGCCATCCAGTCCAGTGGGTTTATATGGTCAGCACCAAGACCCTGTGTGGTTGACCACTCCTCAGCAGGGTAGAAAAAAAAAAGAAAAGTAGCCATAGTTGTCCAGATTAGTAGGCCACACTAATCTGGCAGTCTTCCCCTTCCGTTCACTTCCACAAGAGAATATCTCTTTTGAAAGGTACTAACGGTCTGCACCACGAGAAGGCGGTGTCGGAAATTAGGTGCTAGGCCTGGCCGGTTCTATGCATCGTCACAGGGAATTGGTGCATAGCTCTCCTTCCAGTGACTACCTATCTACCATTTACAGACCTATAAATTTTAAAAAATTTGTCAATCTTTTGATTTCTTACTCAATAAGTAATGCCCATATACCTAATGAACTCTCATTTAACTTTATTTGGCAAGTTAATTATTGCTTGGCACCCAATATGCTATCTGAAGGATCAGTCAAAAGGTCCAAAGAGAAAAAGTTTAAAAATCTTTTGGAGCGTTACAACTATTGCAGATGGTTTTAAGAATTGGTTGATGTAAATCCAGAAATACTGTGAGACACCTGTCGACACAGTATTTCTTATTTCATTGATCAGAATATAAGAATTCACAAAATTTACTGCATTGTGTTTCCAAAATCCATGTTTATTATGAGCCATCTCATTCTGAAAAGGTTTATGTAGTGATCAATGATATCAATGAAGACTGTTAGTCTGACTGTTTTCAAAACAACTGTGGACAATTAGCCATAAATGGACTTGCCAAAAGCAAAACTGATTAAATCCATATTGTACATATTTCAGTTCTATCAATTTATCACAAAGAATTTATATTTTAAAAATTTAACAGCACCTCATTTGTACTGTCTAATTCAGTCGTTAAAAATATTTTCTAAAGAAGAAATTGCAAAGATGTTTTTCAAAGAACTATTTTGTGAAGTTGGATGACACTGAAGTCTGTACTAGGTACTTACAGCAAGTTATTGACACTAGTCACACATAAAATCATGGTACAAACAGAATTTTTTCAAGGACAGGGCTCTTACAAAAAGTCTGGGGACCCCATGATTCCCTGATTTGACTCCACTAGACTTTTATGGACCTATTTGGAAGAAACAGCACATCAAAACAGTTCACATGACAGTGGAGCTCTAAAGGCAAATATACTGCTCAAAAATTAGGGGATATTTCAAAATGAATATGAAGCGATAAAAATATCTCCTAATTTTTGTGAGCAGTATATTATATCAAGTAAGTAAGAGCAATTAATGTACAAATGCTATGTAAATTTTTTTCAAATATAAACTTTTCCATGATGCCCAAAGAACTTATTTCAATATTATAATAAATGCAGCATAAGTATGATATCTTGCATGTGATCATATCTATACTTTTCACTTAAATTTGATTATACATAAAACTGACTTAACCCTACCTGAATCAAGGACTCTATAGACGTTTTTTGTGCAACACATAAAACTTCGATTAAAAAAAAAATACCCCCTCAAGCAGCTGCTTGCCACAGAGGTCTGAGAGGATGGCATGACCTCAGCAGAAAAAACGACACAAACGTCCATGCCTTACCCGGGATTACCATTTGAAAATTTCTTTATGTATATCTTTTAAAAATATGTAATTCAAACTTGAAAAATATTTTCTTTTTTCGTTTGATTCATATTTTATTAAACTACAATTTCGATAAATTTTCGATAAAGCCATCTGATTGCCATATTTTAGAAGAGCTATACAGTATTGCTGATTTGTTTGTTAATGTTACTCTGTATTGAAGCAATCACGTGATTTAAGCTCACAATTTAAATTTGAACTATTATCAACATATTTTTCCTTAAACTTTCGAAAATCTCCTAAAAATTAACAAAAAAAAACTGCTAATTTGAAAAATGGAAGATTTTGGAAGTAATGTGAAAAATGTACTTATTTTATTGGTATACCACGGTAAAATGTTTTATGAAAATTAATATGTTACTACAATTTTCATATTTTTTACTTCAATAAAATTCAGAATTAAATTCTCTTTAATTTGGTATATAACATGACCTATTTCTGTTGATTACTTATTTATTAAAAATATTCTAAACTTAACTTGTATATTGAACTCTGCAACAAGCCTAGACTTTTCTCAAAGTATGGATGGAGAAAAAAATTATAAAATGGAAGAAATTTTACTTTAAACAAGAATGTGAATAACCTTTCTATTCATGTGCATTATTATTCATTTCTGTCTATTAGTGTTTTTTAAATAATTTTTTTTGCGTTGCTTTGCCATGGCTGCTTGAAGAGGAGGAGGATAAATTTTTCTATTATGTGATATCTTTTACAAAATAAATACGAGGAGAAGAATCATATTTCTTTGATCATATAATTGGCAACATCATAAGTGCATGATATTGATTGGCAAACATCTGGTGTTGGTTTCAAATTTAGCACATGTTAGGGTGTACAGATTGAATATTTCAGAAAGTACTAAAGTGTTTTTGTGTTTTCTTTTGCTGATAAAATATAGTTCGTAAAGGATAAAATAGTGATGGACAAATACTTTACGGATATTATGAAGTTGAACAGAAAAATTATGAGTTTTTCCTAAATTATAATTCTTTTGACTTTGAAAGTGATTCAAAAGATTTCTGACTCTTTTTGGTCTCTGAATGGGGATATCAATTTCATCTACTTCTAGAATTATTTATATTGCTTCTCAAATATATACTGCAATTCACAATTACAAGGACCTTCTTGTTCATCAGGAAAAATAATTATTTCACGTGAAGAAAAATTAAATTGTTAGGAATGTATGACTAAATGGTAGCTACTTTAGGAAGCACCTGATTAGGACATTATAAACAAAAATTTTAATTTTTAAATAATAGGACTTTTAATTACTATTTTTAAACTGAAGTAATTTCATAACTAGCATTCAGAATTTGTAATTTTTAAATCAAGTTTTTGCCATTTTCATATAGTTCAACTTTTTTTGCAGTAGTAGTTAATATACACTGAAGAGCCAAAACATTGTGACTACCTGCCTAATATGATGTTGGTCCTCCATGTGCCACTAAAACAGCTTTTACCTGGTGAGGCATGGATGTTACAAGATTTCTAAAGGTGTCTTGTGATATCTGGTACCAACACGTTACCAGCAGATCCTTTAACTCTTGTAAGTTACGTAGCTGAGCCGCTGCAGATCGGATATGTTGTTCCAACACAAACCACAGATGCTCCATTGGATTGATGTCTGGAGAATCTGGAGGCCAGGGAAATATCTGGAAGTCTTCCTCATGTTCCGCAAACCATTCTCGAACAATCCAGGCAGTGTGGCATGGCACTTTATCTTGCTGAAAGAAGGCACTCTAAAGGGATATACCATTGCCATGAAAGGATGTACCTGGTCTGCAATGATGTTTAGGTAGGTGGTAGAAGTCATAGTTCCCTGCACATGAATGACTGGACACAAGGTTTCCAAACATTGCCCAAAGCATTACACTTCCTCCACCGGTTTGTTTTCATCCCACAGTGGATCCTGGTGCCAACACTTTCCCAGGTAAATGACGCACAAGTACCTGGCCATCCACATGGTGCAACAGGAAATGAGATTCATCGAACCAGACGACCTTCTTCCAATCATTCCAGTTTTGATGCTTGAGTGTCCATTGTAGGCATTTTCGACTGTGAACCGAGGTTAGTACGGGCACTTGAAGCAGCCTGCAGCCATGGAGCCCCATTATCAGCAGGGTTTGATGTACTCTGAATGCTACTGATGGCAGTAATGTGTGTTGTGATACATCAAAACACACATTACTGCCATCAACAGCATTCAACTTTGACTCATGAGCATTCTGACTTTCCTCAGTGCATGAAAAAATTTTGAAGAGTGCAATTTTCTTCATTTAAGAAAAAAATTTAGTTTTCTCTTATTGATAAATAGTCTTTCAATTGATATGCATTATACTCATTCTTGTGCATTGATTTTTTTTTTAAATAATTTTTTTGCATTGCCAGATGTGTTTTTACTTCATGCCCTATTAAAACAAAATTGGTATTCTTTCTTGTTAAATATTTTATTTCTAGAAAATTAAGAATTAAATGTTTATTAGTTTGGCATACAATATGCCATAATTCCTTTCAGTAGTAATTTGGTAGAAAAGTTCTAAAGTTCCACTTTTTCTTTTCCTAAACACAGTTTAAAAAGAAAAAGCCTGGCTACAGGGTAGAATTCTGTTTTTCAGGCCTGGCACAATATAGGTAAATGGTCTGAGTCTAAACTTGCTTGCATCATACTATCAACCCCTCTTTGTAGGTTCCAAGATGTATCCGTTTTGTTATGACCCTAAACTGGAACATTCATCTTGGTAACCCCCTCCAATATAATTTCCAGCACCATCAACATATGTATTATTTTTTAATTTCAAACTTTCCCTGTTTTCACTTGAAAATGAAATACTCACTGCAACAAACATTACATGTACTCACATGCTATAAGTGTTCAGGGTGTAAAAATATTGGTTCCTAATTCAGTTTTTTTTCTACAAGTTTTTAGTTTTGCTGTTTGTGGCAATCACTAGGAACACTCCCCCCCACCCTCCATGGTCAGTAAGGGTTTCTGTAAAGGGATGGTATCAGCTAATATCATCATCCTAAAAAAACATGGGCTATGGAGGTCCAACCAGACTGTGCAATTTAGTTCTCCAAGCGTATCTGTCCTGAACTATATCTGCTGCATCTTGCCACTGCACACCAATTCTAACAAGGTCCTGTTTGACATTGTCTGCCCACTGCATCCTAGGTCTCCCCCTCTTTCTGAGGCCTTTAGGCACACTGTTCATAACTCTATTCACTAATCTATAATTATCCATACGGGCAACATGACCAAACCAACAGAGTCTCTCTCTCTCTGCACAATATGCCGTTCAAAGGAGGTTGCTGACTCCTTTGCCTAACCTCATCATTACTTACATAAGCATCTAGAATCAAAAGCATCAAGTTTCCTGTTATCTTGTTTACAAAGCATCCAAGTGTCACTACCATAACCCTAGAAAGAACCAAACTATTACACAGTATAATTTTAGTCTCTAGGTATATATGCTTATTTCTCCACACTCTACACAGATTTTTAAAAATTCTGGCAGCAATCCCTATTCATCTGTTTATCTCGTGCCACACATCACCAGTATCTGCAACATACGTAGTAAGGTCCAAAAGTTTCTGGCCCCCGAACATGTTAGAACAAGATTTGACAGGTCAAACTCCATCAACCCCCCCCCACCACCACCACCACCACCTTGTTTTGTTGCACTGCATTTAAATTTTTGTAGCTCTAGCATCAGTAGCACGCCAGCTAGCATCGCAGATAGAAGTGCTGTTGCCCAGTATTTTAAATGTTTAAACTTGAGTATCACGCGATCATTAAATTTTTGATGTAAGAAGGAGAAAGCCCAGCAGAAATTAAACGATGTTTAGATTTAAAAATTTTTTTATTTTAAAAACTTTTAAATTTTTATTATTTTTTAATTTAAAATATTTTTTTAATTATTTTTTTATTTTAAAACAGAGGACTCTGCTAGTCAACTTTAAGGAATGAAATACTACAGTTACTGGTGAATATTTTGCGTCATTAATGTACAAATTGAAGGACACCATCAAAGAGAAACGCCAAGAAAAGCTGTCCCGGGGAGTCAGGTTATTGCATGACAATGACCCAGTGCACACATCAGTTGCTGTGAAAGCTGCTATTCAGCAATGTGGTTTCCAGGAATTAAATCACCCACTATACAGCCCCGACCTAGCCCTAGCAATTATTTTTTGTTTTCAAAATTGAAGTCAAATCTGTGTGGGGAAAAATTTACAAGTGATGAAGAAGTCATTTCTGCAGTTTAGATCATTTTAAAGACAAAAATTCAGATTACATTTTAAGTGGTATAGAAAAGTTAATTAGCCGTTCTAAAAATGTATTGCAATAAAGGGTGATTATATTGAAAAATAAAAATTATTGTCTGATTCTATTACCCTTGGGCTGGAAACTTTTGAACCTTACTACATAGCTCTCAAGATAATTGACCTGTGACACCCACTCAAGAGTGTAACCATTCAGATTAACTGAACCACAGTCTCCATGATCAATTTTCTCTCTGTTTATAACCAAACCTACTATACTACCAGTTTCATCAACAGCTCAAATAAAAGAGTTCATCTCGTCAATATCATTTACCAAAAGGGTTAAATCATCAGCGTAATATAAATCAGAAATTTTCGCACTCCAGATCATTTAAGGCTAGAATATTTTCCTTGCAGTGAATTTCACATAATATAATAAATAACTAAAGAGAAAGGGAGACAATAAATAATTAAATAAGCTCGACGTATTCAATCAAGTAACAAATCAGCACTTTAATGTCGATTTAAATCTTAGAGAAAAAATTGTCTTGAGCCAGGTGGGATACGAACCCACATCCTCCTGATAACATGTCAGGTGCTCTGGACCACTGAGCAACCGGCCGCCGATCAAGATTTCCTCTAATTAGCGCTATGAACATTCCTTTTATGTTTCATATAGGCGCTATTCAGGCAATTTTTGATACAAGCGGCATTTATATTTGCCAATAGATGGAAGCATGTATTACAAGTATGCAGATAATAAATAATGAAACAAGCTCGACGTATTCAATCAAGTAACAAAACAGCACTTTAGTGTCGATTTAAATCTTAGAGGAAAAATTGTCTTGAGCCGGGTGGGATACAAACCCACATATTGGCAAACATAAATGCCACTTGTGGCAAAAATTGCCTGAATAGCGCCTATATGAAACAAAAGGAATGTTCATAGCGCTAATTAGAGGAGATCTTGATCGGCAGCCAGTAGCTCAGTGGTCCAGAGCACCTGACATGTTATCAGGAGGTATTGGGTTCATATCCCACCCGGCTCAAGACAATTTTTCCTCTAAGATTTAAATCGACGCTAAAGTGCTGATTTGTTACTTAAAGGGAGACAAAATTCACTCTTGTCGAAAATCAGAAACAGTGCTAAACCAATTGCTATACGCCTTACCAACTCTCACACATCACTCAGTGCTATTACAGATAGCTTTCATTATGTTAACTAACTTGTCTGACATGCCATTCGACCTCACAATCAACCACAAATTATGATGATCAACAGAGTCAAAACCTTTTTGAAATCAACAAAGCTAGTAACCCTATAACACAGTCTGAAGTTATTTTTACTATTTCTAAACTTTAACAATATAATTCCCCGAGAAATTACTATGGAAATGCTTAGAACTGAGGATGTTTCGGTTATCATATTATGACTGAAATTTTGAATATTTTTTTATGATAAAGGCATGGTTCCTAAGGATTTTACCAGAACTATTATTATCCCTATTTTTTAAAAGATTATCGCAGTTCTTTTGATAACTATATGGGCATCAGCATACTTTCTATTCCAGTTAAGTTTCTTTACATGATTGTTTCTTAATAGAATTAAGAATCTGGTTGTCAGGCAATTGTTTGATGAGCAATGTGGTTTCAGAAGTGGTAGGGAATGTGTAGATCAGATATTTTCACTCAGATATACACATTCCCTACCACTTCTGAAACCACACTGCTCATCAAACAATTGCCTGACAACCGGATTCTTAATTCTATTAAGAAACAATCATGTAAAGAACTTTAACTGGAATAGAAAGTATGCTGATGCCCAAATAGTTATCAAAAGAACTGCAATAATCTTTTAAAAAATAGGGATAATAATAGCTCTGGTAAAATCCTTAGGAACCATGCCTATATCATAAAAAATATTCAAAATTTCAGTAATCCATGTGGTAACTGAAACATCCTCAGTTCTAAGCATTTCCGTAGTAATTTCTAGGGGAATTATATTGTTAAAGTTTAGAAACACTCAAAATAACTTCAGACTGTGTTATAGGGCTAACATTAAAGCCACCAATGCATCTATCATCATTACAAACAATGGGAGTAGAACTAACCACAATGTTTAGAACATCACTGAAATGCTCAGCCCTCCTAGCCATGACATAAACCTCACCTTCTATAACCTTACCTTCTTTATCCTTCAATCCTTGTATGCCTGTCCGTTTTCTACCACACAAAATATTAACTATCTGGTACAGCTCTCTGCTGTTGTGCTGTCTAACTGCTTCCTCAGCCAAGCAATCAAGCCAAAGATTTTTATCAACAGCTAACTGGTCCTTTACACGTTTATTAAGCTCTCTCTAATCCTTTCTATTAGGACTAGTAGGGTACTGATTAAGGACATTCCTGCAGTTCCTTCTTTCTGAAATAAGCTCAAGTGCCTTATCACTCAAATAATTCTGCCTCCTCTGCTCCTTTTTTCCTAATAGGATACTGTTAGTTTCCAAAAAAGCCTGTTAAAAATGGTCCCATTCTTCCTCAACTTCAGTAGTAAGCATACCATGACTGTCATAATGACTAAGTAACCTATCATGGTAAGCTTTAGCTATAACTGGGTCTTTCAGAGCTTCAGTATTAAAGGTAAATTATTTAACCCTAGCACAACACTTTTTAAGTTTAAGTTGCAAGACACTTTTAACAAGATAATGGTCAGATCCAATTTCAGCTCCCCTATATGCCCTGGTATTCCTAACAGAATTAGCCCATTTGCTGTTAATTAATATATAATCAATAATATTCTTATGCAGCCCATCATGTGAAGCCCATGTGTACTTATGTATGTCACGGTGTTTGTAATAAGTGTTAGTTATTCTCAAACCATTGAGTTTACTTACCTGTACGAGATGTTGCCCATTGCATCTACCAATACCAAAAGGGCCTACACCCCTCCCAAAAGGTCACAGTCAGTACCAACTTTGGCATTAAAGTTACCAAGAACAAGGGAATATCTTTCTTGACAGAATTCAAAATATCCTGAAGCTCGCTGTAAAATGTATCCTTCTCTTTCTCATAAGAGTCCTCTGTGGGAGCATAACAACAGATGACATTCAAGTCTTTAATTTTTGTTTCAAATTTTGCTGTAAGAAACCTTTCATTAATGCACTCATATTCTAGAAGAGCATCACTAGCATGTCTGCTGAGAAGCAGACCCACGCCTTGGTGATGCTTTCCATCCTCTCTCCCTGTTAAGAGAAATTTAAAGTTATTTTTAAGTATCTCACCTTTACCTGTCCATCTGGTCTCTCCCATGCCAAGAATTTCTAGGTTATAATGCTGGAATTCCTGCGTGAGGACATCAAGAGAATAATCTCTATGTAATGTCCTCGCGTTCCATGTTCCTGCATAGAGAAAATGATTAGTAGGAGTTTTAAAAAATTTAGGTTTATTGAGATAGGTAGGGCCAACAACATCAAACAGCCCGTGATCACAGGCATGGGGCAAAGACCTGTTCCTCCTCCGCTAAAGGCTGAAGTCACCGATGCTGGTAGGAACTTCAGGCACCACCTTTTCAAGTGGACTTTTTCAAGAGCCATATGACCTGCCTGAGATACATTACTCCAATGTAGGATTGACGATGCCCAACTAGCTATGTGAGGTTCGGGTACCTGTGATGGCTTCTGATCAGGATTATCCACCAGCTGATATAAGGTATTCCATGCCTCTGTTCACTTAGGGCTGGCAACCCAGAAGCAAACAGAAAACACAGCAGCAGATTCACCCTCAGCAGAGGCCCACCAGTTTAGCAAGTCCAGGATCCATAATCAAGCTCAAATCCATAAACAAGTCTAGTCTAGTAAGTACAAATGGTCAACACCAGGACCCTGTGAAGTTGACCACTCCTCAGCAGGGTTGAAAAAAAAGAAAAAAGTGGCCATAGATGACCAGTCAGTAGGCCACACCAAGCTGACTGCCCTCCTCTTCCGTTCCCTTCCAAAAGAGAATATCTCTTTTGAAAGGTACTAACGGCCTGCACCACAAGAAGGTGGGGTCAGACATTAGGTGTTAGACCTGGCCGGTTCTGTGCTTCATCACTGGGGATTGGTACACAGTTCTCCTTCCAGTTTATGCCTAGCTACCATTTACAGACCTTCATTAGTTATTTGAAAAAAAGTTTTAAATTGAAAATTTTTTTTTGACTGAGCGTAGAGAGAAAAGAACTTGGACTCTGGTTATAAACTAGTTTTTCAGGCTGGACACTGGAATGGTTAAATTGCAAGACACTTTTAACAAGGTAATGGTGAGATCCAATTTCAGCTCCCCTATATCACCTGATATTCCTAACAGAACTAGCCCATTTGCTGCTAATTAATATATAATCAGTCATTCTTATGCAGCCCATCTGGTGACACCCATGTGTACTTATGTATGTCGCCTTGTTTGTAATAAGTGTTAGTTATTCTCAAAACCATTAAGTTTACTTACATGTAGGAGGCATTGCCATTGTGCCAGTGGAAAAAAGAAAGAGCTGGCATTAGTTCAATAGTAGAATACTCTGGAGAAATGTGGGTTCAATTCCCATATGTCAAAGAAAATTTTTTTCACAAAATATTTATTGATTGCAGCTACCAATACCAAAAGGACCTACCACCCCTCCCCAAAGATAAGAGTCAGTACCAACTTTGGCATTGAAGTCACCAAGAACAAGGGAAATATCTCCTTTCATGACAGAATTCAAAATATCCTGAAGTTGTCAATAAAACCTATTTTTATCGTCCACATCAGCATTCTCAGTGAACTCAGATAACATTCAAGTCATTAATGCTTGTCTGAAATTTAGCTGTAAGAAACCTTTTATTAACCCTTCCAGTGTCCAGGACATCTGTATACATTCGAAGAATTCAAAATGATAGGCCAAGGATGTATATATCTGTTTTTAGTACAACACAAAAAAATAGACTTTTTAAAAATAAAAATTACAGTTTTAATTTTTTTTATGCATCTAATATATAAAGAATAAAGTTTGTGTGTCTGTCCGCTTATGCATTCAGCCCCCAGAAGAACTAAGGACACCAAACTTTGCATGAATATTCCCTTCACCCAGGGGAAGAATTCTATGTGTGAACTCACTGGGGTCAACCAAAATTAGGGTAAGCAGGTTTGAATTTCTCAAAATCCCCATAGACTTAACATTAATGGGTGAAAGTTATTCAAAATAACTGTTGCACTAATAAATTTAAAAAGAATGCATCAAACTAAACTAATATCTGATTTCAGATGATTAAACATTAACAGGTGAAAATTATTCAAATTAAATTCATTAAATTTGAAATAATGAATGCATCAAACTATTTTCTTTTTGATTTTGCATGATAAAGTCATTGTTTAGTTTGTTGGCTCAAGAGCCTGAGTGTCTGTGGACACCGAAGTCACTGGAATTATGCATGAGAACACCACCAGATTCAAAAACTAAATTCATATTGAAAGTTAAAATCGTTAACTTAATTTGAAAAATATGCAAAATCTAATAAAAGTATATACAAATAATTAATCAATGTTTTAAATATTAAGTAATAAATAATTTTGTTTAATAATAATAATATTTTATAATTTTACATTTTTTATGCACCTCAGACCAGAGTTAATTTTGTTTTGCTATAAAGTTGTACATGCCTCTCAAATTGTATCCGAGGAATTCTGGTGGGTATAAAGTGATTTGAAAAGTTCGATTATCTGAGTGAGGAAATTCCAGTTTTTGGTTTAGAAACTTCTGATGGGGGAGGATAATGGTTACCTCGAACTATGTCCATTTCTATTCTCCCCTAAAAGAGAGGGAGAAAATTTTAACAGGAGGGTGAAGTTCAGTTGGTGGGTTGTTTTACCTATGAAAGTCACTTTTTTTTGCACACAATGAGCGAAATGGTCATGTCGCAAGGACTCCGAAGGCTCAGAGAAGATTGGGGCCCATCGAAACAGGTGTTGGGAGACAGATAATGAGCTAAATGGTCATGTCACAAGGACTCCGAAGTCTCGTAGAAGATTGGGGCCCATCGGAATAGCTGTTGGGAGATAGATAGTAGTCTCCCGTCAGGGCCATCCAGTGTGTTCTTTAACATGTACAGTGTATGGCTCTCCCGGACACGGAGCCACAGCTTAACATCCCTCCAATGGATGGCAGCCTATCCAAGCCCATGTGTCCCCTATTGACTGCAGTCAGGGCAGGGAATTTTGTGGAGATAAATCTCAATGCTGATCCAGCTGGGACTTGAACCTGGAAACTGCAGATTACATGTCTGGCATGCTGCCGACTGAGCCACTACCCCCAGGGTGGAAGGAGATCGAGTGTAATGATATTTATGCTAAATGAAAGCTTGTGACGTGGGGAGTGCCATATATTCTATATTTTAGAAAGTTTCAGACCCAAGCAATGTCGGGCAAATCTGCTAGTATCTTATAAAAGTATATAATTTAGTCTTGTTAGATAATATTTTCTTTTTTCATATTTTATTAAACTATGACATAAATAATTTGTTCAAGCCAGCCGATTACCATTTCTTGGAAGCAATATACGATATTACCAATTTGTCTTATTAACTGATGAACAATCTCCTAATTTAAGCTCAGAAGTTTTATTTGAACTATTATCAATATTTTTTTCTTAAAGTTTCTACAATCTCCTGATAATTAACAAATCACAGATATTTTGAAAACTGGAAGATTTTGGAAGTAGTTATTAAATGTGCCTATTTTTTCAGTGTACCAATGCAAAAAGTGTTATTAAAATTAATATGTTACTACAATGATAAAAAATTTTACTTTATTAAAAATTCAGAATTAAATTCTTTAATTTGGTATATAACATGATCTATTTCTGTTCATTAGTTATTTATTAAAAATATTCTAAAGTTTACTTGTTTATTGGACTCTGCAACAAGCTTCGACTTTTCTCAAAGTATGATATATGAAAAAATATCAAAGTATATCAAACCATCAAAGTATGGTATGGAGAAAAAAAATGGAAGAAATGTTTACTTTAAACAAAAACATTTTTTTGTTATTCAGAAATAAATAGCCCTTCTATTCATATGCATTATAATTATTTTTATCTATGTGATTTTTAAATAAATTTTTATTTGTGTTACCAGATGGATTTTTTTTTTACTACATGACTCTAAAAAAGTCCTATTAAAATAAAAACAAGTTGTCTTTTTTGTTAAATATTTTATTTTCAGAAAATCAAGAATTAAATGCTGATTAATTTGTCATATGACAATATTCCTTTCATTAGTTATTTGGCAAAAAAGTTCTAAATTTAAATTTTTTTTTGACTGAGTGTAGGGAGAAAATAGCTTGGCCTCTGGATGAAAACCAGTTTTTCAGGCTGGACACTGGAAGAGTTAAAGCACTCATATACTAGAATAGTATTACTAGTTTGTCTGCTGAGAAGCAAACCTATGCCTTGGAGATACTTATCTTCCCTTCCTGAAAAGAGAAATTTAAGATTATTTTTAAGAATCTGGCCTTTATCTGTCCATCTCATCTCTTGCAAGCTGAGAATATCTAAATTATAACTGTGGAATTCTTATGTGAGGACATCAAGAGAATAAGCTCTGTGCAGAATCCTCACATTCCAACTACCTATGGAGATAAAATGGTTAGTGGGATGTTTAAAGAAACTATGTTTATTGACAGAGGGAATGCTGACAATATCAAACAGTCCCCTAATGCAGGCATGGGGCAAAGATCCGTTCCTTTACCACTAAAAGCTGAAGCCATCTACACTGGAAGCCTTCCTCCAATGTAGAATTTGACGATGCCAGTAGAAGCAAGAGTTCAGGTGCGTGCGATGACCTCTGCTCAGGATTATCCATCAGCTGAAAAAACATATCCTGTGAATCTCTTCATTTGGGGCTGTCAACCCACAAACAGAAAACACAGTGGAAGATTTTCCCTCTACAGAAGCCCACCTCTTCTGTCTATTAGTTACTTCAGCATAAAACTTTAAATTTGCTTTTTTCTACTGAAAGCATTTTAAAATTAACCCAGCCATCAGAGTGATTTCTGTTGTACAAACCCAGCATGTTAAGAGTTAACCACAAAATATACTAAACTGATGCAAAAATGTATATAGCGGTATTTTTGTACAAATCACTGAAAGGGTCCAATAAAAAAAACCTATTCTCTTGGCATCTGACTGTTTTCTGAGAACACAGATGGCTCAATGTTTACTAAATAATTGAATTTGGTGGAGTTCTCAGCTAGCTAGTGGGGGAATGATCTAAATATTGAACAGCAGCTATGGAATTAGTGTAATTTGGACTGAGCTAATAGCAGTTTGAGCAAGAGAAAGGGGTTTTCATTTTCTGACACATCAAGTTGAGGAATAAATTGAAAAAATTAGTATTTATTAGGAGCTCTGAAATGTTTATTTTACACATATATTATATATAAATAAAAAAATTAGTTCAAACTTTCATATTTAAAAAAATTCATTTTTTTATGGTACTAAAGACTGAGTTTATGGTTCATGGCCATATATGTAAGTTTCATGAACCTTATTTTACAGGTCATGGCAGCATAAAGTTTAAGGACCATTTATTGATATTTTTACCTTGAAATTAAGTATCATTCCTTAATCTAGAACAGTGGTCGCAACAGATGTGTTTTAGAAATTTGTGGGTGTTGCCAACCATTGATCTAGAGGTTGGGAAGTGGATTTAACTTTGAGAGGAAAGAACACTGTTTCAGTATTGTTTAATCTTCTGATGAGAACAGGGTCAGTCATTCTGTCATCCATGCTTCATTGTTTGCTTTCTAAGTAACAATAAATTTGTTTCAGTCAATACCCTTTACCTATTGTGTCCAAGCTGTACCATTTTCACTTTTCTGATTCTAGTGGTCCAGAATCTGTCTATCATTCCATAATGCAATATTGTAAATTTTTAACTGTTTCTGATCAAATCTTGAAAATAACATTTCAGACTATGACATATAATTTTTTGCCTGTTAATCCAACATGAAAAAATTATGATAAAGTTTTTAAAAAAAATCCCTCTGCTCCTATAGACATCATACACACACGTTAAATCACTGTTAATAGCATCAAGTAATGACAATTTAGTTTATGCTTTTATTCTGCCTTACTGTAGCAGATTACTAACTGATTTTGATTTCCAGCATTCTGACCTATTTAGCATTCTAGCAAAGTTGTAATGCTTTGTAAACTTTTAATATAAGATGCTGATTTCACTTCCACTGGAAGTTGTGTCAACTAGGAACTATGTGCAATGCTTACAGTTGATATTTTAGCAGACTTTTGAGTTTAAAGATTTTTTGTTGCTCTGGTGTTCTGGAATTACTTTACACTGCTGTTTGAAATGTATACTGTGATTATTAAGAATAAGTTCAAATGACTGAAAATTGAACAGCTAGCAATCTCTAATGGCAGAGATTGGAAGAATTGTAGGATTAAGCAATTAGTCTAAAAGCATTTTTTTTAACAGGTAGAACTTATTTTAGTAATACTTTTCATGATATTTTTAACTAAATACTCTAATTCATATTAAGAAATAGCAATTTTTTAACCAAAATTTTTGCCAAAATTGTAAAAATAAACTTTTCAGTAGCAGTTACGCAGCTTCATACTAAAATTCTCAATTTCAATGCTTCCATTTAACTTTAAATGCTTTGAAATATTTTTATTCAATTTTTCTCACAGTTCTTTATCCTTTTTAGACATATTTTTCAGTTTTTATTCAAACTGTCTTGCTTTTAAACAAAAATGAATTTTTTTCATGACACTACTTTCCTGAGGCTTAGAGTTTGCCAATAGCTAAAAATATAAGCATTTGCATTGTTTGCATAAATGAAAAAAAAATTAGAAAAAACAAAATAAATGAAAGATTTAAATATTTATAGAAATATGAGCTATTTATATTAGAACGGTAAAATAATTTAGAAAAATCAAGAAAAAAAACTTATTTTTTAAATTTTTACTCAAGAAAAAAATGGTAAAATATTGAAATATTTTAATAAATGTTTTTCAAAAATTTACAATTTTTTTCTTTTAATTTTTTCCATTTTATTAACGACAATTAAATGCTCTTTCTTTTGATATATAACATGAGTATTTCCTTTCATTTGTTACTTCAGGATAAGGTTCTAAAGTTATTCAGTAGTAAAAAATCACAGGAGGTGTCTTGTAGACATGGAACTCATGAAAAAATAAGCCGAAAAAAAAAAATGGTTTTGCCATGAGTGGGATTTGAATCCATATCTCCTGGAAATATGTCAGTTATGTTAATCACTACACCATCATTGGCTAACGTTTTTTCAGCCTAGTGTAACATATAAACTTTCTAGAATTATTTATTTGATTGGCACAGTGACGCCATCTTCTGAGAAAGTGGATAACCATGTTGCCACATAGAGATGGAATTTAACCCTTCCAGTGTCCACATCGTATGTATATATTCGGAGAATCTGAATTGAGAGGAAAAGGACGTATGTATCCATTTTTAGTACAACAAAAACATATCGATTTTTAAAAAATTGCTATTGTAATTTATATATATATATATCTTATAAAAAATATATAATTCAGGCTTCAAAAATAATATTTTGTTTTTTAATTTGATGCATATTTTATTAAACTACAATATAAATAATTTTACAAAGTCATCTGATTGGGTTGTTTTACCTCTGAGTGGCACTTTTTTGCACACCATGGGCTAAATGGCCAGCTCAGAGAAGGTTGGGCGAGGGGACCCACTGGAACAGCTGTTGGGAGACAGATGGTAGTCTCCCGTCAATGCCATCCAGCGTGTTTTTTAACGTGCACAGGGTATAGCTCTCTCACGCACACGGGGTCACAGCTTAACATCCCATCCGACGGACGGCAGCCTTTCCAAGCCCATCAGTGTCCCCTACTGACTGTGGGCAGGGCAGGGAATTTAGAGGAGATAAATCTTAACACTGACCCAACTGGGACTTGAACCTGGGAACTACAGATTACAAGCCTGATGTGCTACTGACTGAGCCACCCCTTCTTAGAAGCACTAAATGGTATTGCTGATTTGCTTGTTAACGTTCCTATTTGGTGAAGCAACCTTCTGATTTAAGCTCACAAACTTGATTTGAACTATTATCAAAAAAATTTTCCTTAAATATTCAGAGATCTGCTAAAAAATTAACAAAAAAAAAAACTGCTATTTTTAGAAATGATAGATTTTGGAAGTAATTACAAAATATGTACCACCATTTTTTTCCCCGTTTCACACTCTTTTCTGTCATAAACCTATTTCAGTATTTCCAAGTTATTTTTATCATTTTTCCCAGCATTCTATGCATCTTTCTCACCTTAAAACCGAAACTGGAAGTAAACACATCCTTCTTAGAAATTCTGGGTGCAGCTGCATTTAATTAGTTATGCTTCACTGAGGCAAACAAGAGGCAGATGGCTATCTCCATTCCATGTGCTATAAGTGTTTTTTACAGTTTTGATCCAGCATATTAGATACCCTTTGTAAAGTTAGTATTTATTTTTTTATAGTTAAACCTTAGTTTTCATTTCAGTAGATTTATTTTTGGAAATTAACTATCTTTTGGATGATTGATAAGTATTGATTTTTTCATAGTTATGCTACATCTTGTGGCCGGCTTAAAACTTGTTGCTGTGGATATTTTAACTTTGCATTAGGGTGTATATTCATGTTCATTTTATTATTTACTACTTTTCCAGTAAAACTTTGATCTGGTATAATTTTCAGAAAATAAATGAGGTCTTTGGATATGGAAGCAAATTCATTAGCACCTAATGCCCGACCCCGCCTTCTCGTGGTGCAGACCATTAGTACCTTTCAAATGAGATACTCTCTTGTGGAAGTGAACGGAAGGGGAGGGCTGCCAGATTAGTGTGGCCTACTGATCTGGACAACTAGGGCTACTTTTCTTTCTTTTTTTCTACCCTGCTGAGGAGTGGTCAACCACACAGGGTCCTGGTGCTGACCATATAAACCAACTGGACTGGACAGATATATGGCTCTGAGCTTGATTATGGATCCTGATTTAGCTGCACTGGTGGGCTTCTGTGGAGGGAAAATCTTCCGCTGTGTTTTCTGTTTGTTTGTGGGTTGACAGCCCCAAGTGAATAGATTCACAGGATATGTTTATCAGCTGGCGGATAATCCTCAGCAGAAGTCATCGCAGGCACCTGAACTCTTTGTTTCTATTGGCATCATCAAATTCTACATTGGAGGAAGTCTTCCAGTGTAGATGGCTTCAGCCTTTAGTGGTGGGGGAATGGGTCTTTGTCCCATGTCTGCGATTAGGGGGCTGTTTGATATTGTCGGCATTCCCTCTCTTAATAAACATAGTTTCTTAAACATCCCACTAACCATTTTCTCTCCATAGGTAGTTGGAATGTGAGGACTCTGCACAGAGCTTTTTCTCTTGATGTCCTCACAAAAGAATTCCACCATTATAATTTAGATATTCTCGGCTTGCAAGAGACCAGATGGACAGATAAAGGTCAGATTCTTAAAAATAATCTTAAATTTCTCTTTTCAGGGAGGGACGACAATAAGCATCACTAAGGCGTGGGTCTGTTTCTCAGCAGACACGCTAGTGATGCTCTTCTAGGATATGAGTGCATTAATGAAAGGTTTCTTACAGCAAAATTTCAGACAAGCGTTAAAGACCTGAATGTTATCTGCTGTTATGCCCCCACTGAGGATGCCGATGAAGATGAGAAGGATAGGTTTTATGAATTTATAAACTTCAGGATATTTTGAATTCTGTCAAGGAAGGAGATATTACCCTTGTTCTTGGTGACTTCAATGCCAAAGTTGGTACTGACTCTGACCTTTGGGCAGGAGTAATAGGCCCTTTTGGTATTGGTAGCTGCAATGGCCAACGTCTCCTACAGGTAAGTAAACTCAATGGTTTCAGAATAACTAACACATATTACAAACACCGTGACATACATAAATACACATGGGTTTCACCTGATGGGCTGCATAGGAATATGATTGATTATATATTAATTAACAGCAAATGGGCTAGTTCTGTTAGAAATACCAGGGCATATAGGGGAGCTGAAATTGGATCTGACCATTACCTTGTTAAAAGTGTCTTACAACTTAAACTTAAAAAGTGTTGTGCTAGGGTTAAAAAATTTGCTTTTAATACCGAAGCTCTGAAAGACCCAGTTATAGCCAAAGCTTACCATGATAGGTTACTTAGGCATTATGACAGTCATGGTATGCTTACTACAGAAGTTGAGGAAGAATGGGATCATTTTAAACAGGCTTTTTTGGACACTAACAGTACTCTTTTAGGAAAAAAGGAGCAGAAGAGACAGAATTATCTGAGTGATAAGGCACTTGAGCTTATTTCAGAAAGAAAGAACTGCAGGAATGTCCTTAATCAATATCCTACTAGTCCTAATAGAAAGCATTACAGAGAGCTTAATAAACGTGTAAAAGATCAGTTAGCTGCTGATAAGAATCTTTGGCTTGATGGTATGGCTGAGAAAGCTGAAGAAGCAGTTAGACAGCACAACAGTAGAGAGCTGTACCAGATAGTTAATGTTTTGTGTGGTAGAAAACGGACAGGTATACAGGGATTGAAGGATAAACAAGGTAAGGTTATAGAAGGTGAGGATTCTGTCATGGCTAGGTGGGCTGAGCATTTCAGTGATATTCTGAACAATGCGGTTAGTTCTATTCCCATTGTTTGCAATGATGATAGATGCATTGGTGGCTTTAATGTTGGCCCTATAGCACAATCTGAAGTTATTTTGGCTGTTTCTAAACTTAAACTTCATAAATCCCCAGGGGTAGATGAAATTACTACCGAAATGTTTAGAGATGGAAATGTTTCGGTTACCACTTGGATGACTGAAATTCTGAATATCTTTTATGATAAAGGCATGGTTCCTAAGGATTTTACCAGAGCTATTGTTATCCCTATTTTCAAAAAAGGTGATCGCAGTTCTTGTGATAACTATAGGGGTATTAGCCTACTCTCTGTTCCAGGTAAAGTTCTTTCCATGATTGTGCTTAATAGAATTAAGAATCTGGTTGACAGTCAATTGCGTGATGAGCAATGTGGATTCAGAAGTGGTAGGGGATGTGTGGATCACATATTTTCACTTAGGCAGATTCTTGAGAAATGTTTAGAGTTTCAGAAACCTTTGGTTGCTAGCTTTGTTGATTTCAAAAAGGCTTTTGACTCTGTTGATCGTCATAATTTGTGGTTGATTGTGAAATCATATGGTATACCAGACAAGTTAGTTACCATAATGAAAGTTCTCTATAATAACACTGAGTCGTGTGTGAGAGTTGGTAAGGCTTGTAGCAATTGGTTTAGCATTACTTCTGGTGTTCGACAAGGCTGCATTTTGTCTCCTTTTCTCTTTAGTTTGGTTATTGAGTATGTTATGCGAAATTCACTTCAAGGGAAAGATTTTGGCCTTAAATGGGCTGGAGATACGAAAATTTCTGATTTAGATTATGCTGATGATTTAGCCCTTTTGGCAAATGATGTTGATGAGATGAACTCTTTCATTCGAGCTGTTGGTGAGACTGGTAGTAGAGTAGGTTTGGTTATAAACAGAGAGAAAACTAAAGTGATGAAAATTGGTCAGGCAGGCTGTGATTCAGTTAATCTGAATGGTTGCAGTCTTGAGCAGGTGTCACAGTTTAATTATCTTGGGAGCTATGTAACAGATAATGGTGATGTGCGGCATGAAATTAACAGATGAATAGGGATTGCTGCCGGGACTTTTAAGAATCTATGGAGAGTGTGGAGAAATAGGCGTATACACCTAAAGACTAAAATTCGGCTGTATAATAGTTTGGGTCTTTCTAGGGTTAGTTATGGTAGTGAAACTTGGACACTTTGTAAACAAGATAACAGGAAACTAGATGCTTTTGATTCCAGATGCTTACGCAGTATCTTGGGCATTAGGTGGTTCAACTTTGTAACTAATGATGAGGTTAGGCAAAGGAGTTTGCAACCTCCTTTAAGCAGTATATTGTGCAGAGAGAGACTCCGTTGGTTTGGCCATGTTGCCCATATGAATAATTATAGATTGGCGAATAGGGTTATGAACAGTGTGCCTAAAGGCCTCAGAAAGAAGGGGAGACCTAGGATGCGGTGGGCGGACAATGTCAAACAGGACCTTGTTAGAATTGGTGTGCAGTGGCCAGATGCAGTAGATGTAGCTCAGGATAGACTTGCTTGGAGAACTAAATTGCATGGTCTGGTTGGACCTCCGTAGCCCATGGCTGCTTGAGGATGATGATGATATTTACTTCTGTTACTTAGCGATCTTTGATCGGCTGATTTATCGATCTTTGATCGGCTGATTTATCGATCTTTCCGAGTTATGCTAATAAGAGGCCAGCTTAAAAGTCCTATTAAAATAAAATATATCATCTTTTTTTGTTAAATGCTTTATTTTCAGAAAATCCAGAATTAAATGCTGATTAACTTGGCATGCAACATGCCATAATTCCTTTCATTTGTTATTTGGCAAAAAAGTTCTTAATTTAAAGGGTTTTATTGGCAGAGCATGGGAAGAAAATAGCTTGGCCTCTGGATGAAAACCTGTGTTTCAGGCTGGACATTGGAAGGGTTAATATTTGTTGCTCATGGCATTAAATCAATAATTCTGTAGTAAAGAATCACAGGATGTCCTATAGACATGGAACTCATGAAATAAAATAAATAAATACCCCCTCAAGCAGCTGCTTTCCACAGAGGTCTGACAGGAGCCTGTCAGTTTAATATTCCATAGCAGAAGGTCTGTGAGAATGGCGGGACCTCTTCAGAAAGACAACACAAACATTGATGCCTATCCCAGGACTCGAACAGAGGTCCCTTTGATGAGTAGGCAAGCACACTAACCACTCGGCCACCAGAACAGCAAAAAATGGTAAGCTGAAAAAAAATTGGTTTTGCCATGAGTGGGATTCGAACCCATGTCTCCTGGATACAAACCATTCATGGCAAACTCATTTTTTTTTCCAGTTTATTCTTTTATGAGTTCTAAACTTACATTTTATTTTCTGAAGATACTTCAAATTTAACTAGGCAACTAAAGTGAGATCAGTTTCAAAAACCTGACCCTTTAAGGGCTAAAGCACCTTGGTTTAATTAATTTACCAATAAAATGAGGTATTTCACAAAAGCAGGTTGTACACAACAGTGGAGTCAGACATTCCTTTGCTATATTACCCACTAGCAAATATTTTTCCTCTTCAACATATAATTTTTTCTGGTATTTCACAAAACAGACAGTTTCATCTGCATTCAATATGCTTTCTGGAGATTATGATTCAAGTACTGATGGCAAAACTTTTTCACATTCAATAATGGTTTCCAAATTTAGATCAGCAGACCCTCCACAAATAGCTTTGAAGAAAATATTGCGATGCCCACAAGCTTATCTAACCATCAATAAAATCACCGCAATGATAATTTATCCATTAAGCTATAAGCCATTGGAAAACATATGGTACTAATTTCAATTTCCTTTTAAAGTTCTCTTGATTTTTAATGACTAATGTTGCTAAGTTTGAAATGTTTAGTTATCATACAAATTCCACACTTTTCTCTCCTGGCATATTGCTTCTATTGTATCTTTTAAAGTTAATAGCTTTCGAGACATTGAGACCTTAGCTGGGTATAAAGCTATAAAATTTCTATATATTGCCAAAAATTTGCTATACAGTGAAATTGATGGCAACAACTGCACACTTACTTGTAAGGAGCACAACTGAACATTATGAAATACTGATGGTCAAGTCCAGATCTAGAAAGAAAAAAAAATAAAGGGACAGCAGAATTGCATCAGAACTGAATACCAGTAAAATTTTTTTCTCTATTTTAGTGGTCTTTAAAAAGTTTTTGAAAACACGTATAATATATATTTAAAATTTTTTTTTCACCTCCATTCCAGTTACTAACATTCTTAATGGGGGATGGCCCCCTTGCCCTTCGGGTAAAATCGCTATTAACAACCCTCAATTACCTGATTAGTTTTCCAGCTAAAGTCTGTTAATATCCAATTTTGTACGGGTACCAATAAACAAAAACACTGCTCAGCATAAGCACTGAAATCAAGTTTTTAAGACTATGAAAAATCCCTCAATTTACACAGCACTTTGTTTAATATAGTGTAGATTTATTTATTTTTTATGTATATAGATATAATAATATTAAGAGGTAGTAGTGGCATAGCATTAAGAGAGACTATTATACAGTCATCCAAAAGTAAAAATCAACAAAATGATATCATTTTCAAGAATAAACAAATATGATTAAATTCCTATAACAATAAAAATGTCATCTGTAACAAGCTTTATTTATATTATTTCACTAAAATTCTATACTTGTCATTGTATGCATACATTAAAGATAAGTGTAATGATATGCACTAAATATAATAATATCAAAATAATGTGATACTAAAAAATTCTCCTACAAGCCTGAATTTCAGCTGCAAATGGTTTGAGTAATTGAGGCTTGGAAAGATTTTTGCTTTCACTCAAAATACAAAACTGATACTAGCCCTCAATTTTTCTCCTTAGAAAATGCTGTCAATGAAATAAAACTCTTAATTCACTAAACCATTTCAACAGACTACACACAGATTAACACTTAAGTTTAGTGGTTGTACCTAGTGGATGTAGCATATGTATCCCTCATTTTGCCAAGAAATATACCTCAATTTAAAAAACATTGTTGGGAAATTAACAGCATTATTGACTTTAGCTATTCATCACTCAACTGGTCAAAGTTCTACTACTAATACTTAAAACCCAGACAGTACTTAAAAAAAAATTATAAATAAAAAAACCCTCAAGCAGTTGCTTGCCACAGAGATCTGACAGGAGCCTGTCAGTTTATATGCCATAGTAGAAGGTCTGAGAGGATGGCAGGCCCTCAGCAGAAAAACGACACAAACAATCATGCCTTACCAGGGGCTTGAACCCAGGTCCCTTAGATCAGTAGCCAAGCGCGCTAACCACTCGGCCATGGGGCTTAAAGGTGCCACAAATGTGTGCTAAATATTTAAATAGGGTGCAACTGATAAGTCGAATAACTGTCAAGAGCAGATCTCGAGTACTGATTCAGAACAGTAGTCTTGGTTGGGAGTAGGGTTGCTGAAGGTTTGAATCAAATGTTTTTTTTTATGAATATTTGCAAATTGCATTTTAATTAAATATCTTAAATTCGAAATCAACGATTAAACTAACAAAGATAGGTACCTAAAATCCGCCATATTTAAATTTCATTGTCAATGTTTAGAGAATAATTGTTTATGTTCTCATGCTCTTAATTTTATTGTTCAGTCACAAGAATAGGTATGCTTATGCACATGATATCTATTAGATTTATTTGAGCTATTACTCGATTCATAAAACAAAATTTGAAATGCTTTATACGAGAATGGTCGGGCCTCGAGTCTTCCTGCTATACCATAACTTAAAATATTATTTCATATATTATTAATAATAAATAATTAAATGAATCTTATTTTGTATTTATTGACCCTAATAAGGCACAGTAAGTAAATATCAGTATAACTCTTACTTACGTGAAATATTCTTATCGTATTTTATTTCAACTTCCTCACTACGGTGCGCACATCACAAACATTCAGCTTAACACCAATTCTTGGAAAAACCGCATGTTACCGTAATACATAACCACGTGATGCCATGCCTAAACTGTAAACACAGCCTCTATTGTATGTATTGTTGTCAATCTCCCTTCTAATTCAGACGACACATTTTCGAAGTTTATATAACGTGTCACATGGTGGCAGCACTCTACGTCTGTTTTTTCAAAAACGAGAGAGTTTATAATTCAGTGCTTTTAAAATTTCTTTGGTCATGACACATCACACAGTTCAAATTTTTTAACGGCACATCTTTACGGAAAATAATGTCCTTTACCACGGTTTCTTTGCAATTATGCGAGTGGGAACATTTTCTCAAGGCCAAATTAAGGATTAAAGTTTTGTGAGGTGTACAATGGCATATAGTTATAAAACACTGGATTAGATGGTAAAAATACCTGAGATACTATCAGAAGGTCGTGAGACCAGCTCTGTATCAATAGAT
Source organism: Ryuthela nishihirai (assembly GCA_038380435.1). NCBI lineage: Eukaryota > Metazoa > Arthropoda > Arachnida > Araneae > Heptathelidae > Ryuthela > Ryuthela nishihirai. The sequence continues at coordinate 488,955 of JAWZYU010000146.1, read as the reverse complement.
AGATCGGTTGGCAGACACAGTACGGGGCCGGATCCCATACCTGCTTCATCTAAATAAATACTGAAAAGTAAGTGATTGTTAAAGAATAAAACAGCTTTGGAGCTATAGCAGAGACTGCCTAATGAGAAATTTGAATGAGACATTTTTAATTTAATGTGGTTGAGAGTATATATCAAGAGATAGTTGGTAGAGTGTAAAAGAATTGGAGGGAAAGTGACAGTTGAAATGCAGCTGGGCTGAAAAAATTGGGAAATTGCTGAAAAAACAGTCCTGACAAGAAAAACGTGGTCGCCACTGGGCAATGATAAGTGGAATATCTAGTCAATGGCATGTGGGGCAGCTGTATATGATATTGAAGATGTGCAATAGAAATTTGCCGAAAAGCAAATAGGAAAGAATAGTGTGCAACTATTCCACCAACACAGTTGGAGAAAGAAAAGATTTCTGATAAAAGTCGAAAAATGAAGTGCAAATGAATTTGCTGAAAAACAAATCGGAAAGAATAATATTCAATTATTCCACCGTGCAGCTATGTGAGTGATACTCTGAAGAAATCGGAGATTAAAAATATTGAGGTTGCTTGAGAAAATCGAAGCGAGTTGAAATAATCGGAGCCAATTAACAAATTGAAGGCTGTTAATAAAATCGAGGTGCAGTGGCGGTCAAAAGGAGAAGCCCCCTCCAATAAACTTGGGAGAGTATTTTTTTTTAAACTTCTATTAATTTATTTATATATTAATATATATTTTCTTCTTCATAGAACAGTTTTCTTCCAACTACACACAATGCAGCCCAAGGGTTAGGTTGTTTTGCCTCTGAGCGGCACTTTTTCCATACCATGGACTAAATGGCCAGGTCACAAGGACCTCGAAGGCTCAGAGAAAGTTGGGGGAGGGGACCCACTGGAACAGCTTTTGGAAGACAGATGGTAGCCTCCCGTCAAGGCCGTCAAGGTTCTTTAACGTGCACAGGGTATAGCTCTCCCGCACACGAAGCCACGGTTTAACGTCACATCCGATGGACGGCGGACTTTCCAAGCCCTTCGGTGTCCCCTACTGATTATGGGCAGGACGTTTAACCGAGATAAATCTCAATGTTGACCCAGCTGGGACTCGAACCTGGGAACTGCAGATTACGAGCATGGCGGGCTACCGACTAAGCCACCCCCGCACCATGCAGCCCAAGAGTAGTATTCAGAACTCACCGTCTTAGCAATTAAAGCTGGCGAATAGGGAGACATGACATCCATAAAAAACAATTGCAAAGGAGGAAAAAAAACAGTTAAGGAATGGGAAGTTAAGCTATGGCACTGTTCACATGAGAGCCATACCATGTGTACATTAAGGAATGGGAAGTTAAGCTGTGGCACCATTCACATGAGAGCCATACTCTGTGCACTTTAAAGAATGGGAAGTTAAGCTGTGGCACTTTTCACATGAGAGCCATTCCCTGTGTACGTTAAGAAATGGGAATTTAAGCGGTATCACCGTTCACATGAGATCCATACCCTGTGTACGTTAAGGAATGGGAAATTAAGCTGTGGCACCGTTCACATGAGATCCATACATTCTGTACATTAAGGAATGGGAAGTTAAGCTGTTGCATCGTTCACATGATAGCCACATTCTGTGCAATTTAAGGAATGGGAAGTTAAGCTGTGGCACCATTCACATGAGAGCCATACTCTGTGCACGTTAAGGAATGGGAGTTAAGCTGTGGCACCTTTCACATGAGAGCCATACCCTTTGTACGTTAAGAAATGGGAAGTTAAGCTGTGGCACCGTTTACATTGAGACCCATACCCTGTGTACGTTAAGGAATGGGAAATTAAGCTGTGGCACCGTTCACATGAGATCCATACATTCTGTACATTAAGGAATGGGAAGTTAAGCTGTGGCACCGTTCACATGATAGCCACACTCTGTGCAATTTAACGAATGGGAAGTTAAGCTGTGGCACCATTCACATGAGAGCCATAGTCTGTGCACGTTAAGGAATGGGAAGTTAAGCTGTGCACCTTTCACATGAGAGCCATACCCTTTGTACGTTAAGAAATGGGAAGTTAAGCTGTGGCACCGTTTATATGAGATCCATACCCTGTGTACGTTAAGGAATGGGAGATTAAGCTGTGGCACCATTCACATGAGAGCCATACCTGTGTACGTTAAGGAATGGGAAGTTAAGCTGTGGCACCATTCACATGAGAGCCATACTCTGTGCACGTTAAGGAATGGGAAGTTAAGCTGTGGCACCGTTCACATGAGAGCCATACCCTGTGTACATTAAGGAATGGGAAGTTAAGCTGTGGCACCGTTCACATGAGAGCCATACCCTGTGTACATTAAGGAATGGGAAGTTAAGCTGTGGCACCATTCACATGAGAGCCATACTCTGTGCACGTTAAGGAATGGGAAGTTAAGCTGTGGCACCGTTCACATGAGAGCCATACCCTGTGTACGTTAAGGAATGGGAGGTTAAGCTGTGGCACCATTCACATGAGAGCCATACCCTGTGTACGTTAAGGAATGGGAAGTTAAGCTGTTGCACCGTTCACATGAGAGCCATAGCTGTGTACGTTAAGGAATGGGAAGTTAAGCTATGGCACTGTTCACATGAGAGCCATACCATGTGTACATTAAGGAATGGGAAGTTAAGCTGTGGCACCATTCACATGAGAGCCATACTCTGTGCACTTTAAAGAATGGGAAGTTAAGCTGTGGCACTTTTCACATGAGAGCCATTCCCTGTGTACGTTAAGAAATGGGAATTTAAGCGGTATCACCGTTCACATGAGATCCATACCCTGTGTACGTTAAGGAATGGGAAATTAAGCTGTGGCACCGTTCACATGAGATCCATACATTCTGTACATTAAGGAATGGGAAGTTAAGCTGTTGCATCGTTCATATGATAGCCACATTCTGTGCAATTTAAGGAATGGGAAGTTAAGCTGTGGCACCATTCACATGAGAGCCATACTCTGTGCACGTTAAGGAATGGGAGTTAAGCTGTGGCACCTTTCACATGAGAGCCATACCCTTTGTACGTTAAGAAATGGGAAGTTAAGCTGTGGCACCGTTTACATTGAGATCCATACCCTGTGTACGTTAAGGAATGGGAAATTAAGCTGTGGCACCGTTCACATGAGATCCATACATTCTGTACATTAAGGAATGGGAAGTTAAGCTGTGGCACCTTTCACATGAGAGCCATACCCTTTGTACGTTAAGAAATGGGAAGTTAAGCTGTGGCACCGTTTACATTGAGATCCATACCCTGTGTACGTTAAGGAATGGGAAATTAAGCTGTGGCACCGTTCACATGAGATCCATACATTCTGTACATTAAGGAATGGGAAGTTAAGCTGTGGCACCGTTCACATGAGAGCCATAGTCTGTGCACGTTAAGGAATGGGAAGTTCAGCTGTGGCACCTTTCACATGAGAGCCATACCCTTTGTACGTTAAGAAATGGGAAGTTAAGCTGTGGCACCGTTTATATGAGATCCATACCCTGTGTACGTTAAGGAATGGGAGATTAAGCTGTGGCACCGTTCACATGAGAGCCATACCTGTGTACGTTAAGGAATGGGAAGTTAAGCTGTGGCACCATTCACATGAGAGCCATACTCTGTGCACGTTAAGGAATGGGAAGTTAAGCTGTGGCACCGTTCACATGAGATCCATACACTCTGTACGTTAAGGAATGGGAAGTTAAGCTGTGGCACCGTTCACATGAGAGCCATACCCTGTGTACATTAAGGAATGGGAAGTTAAGCTGTGGCACCATTCACATGAGAGCCATACTCTGTGCACGTTAAGGAATGGGAAGTTAAGCTGTGGCACTCTTTACATGAGATCCATACCCTGCGTACGTTAAGAAATGGGAAGTTAAGCTGCGGCACCGTTCACATGAGAGCCATACATCTGTACGTTAAGGAATGGGAAGTTAAGCTGTGGCACTGTTCACATGAGAGCCATACCCTGTGTACGTAAAGGAATGGGAAGTTAAGTTGTGGCACCGTTCACATGAGAGCCATACCCTGTGAACGTTAAGGAATGGGAGGTTAAGCTGTGGCACCATTCACATGAGAGCCATACCCTGTGTACGTTAAGGAATGGGAAGTTAAGCTGTTGCACCGTTCACATGAGAGCCATAGCTGTGTACGTTAAAGAATGGGAAGTTAAGCTATGGCACTGTTCACATGAGAGCCATACCATGTGTACATTAAGGAATGGGAAGTTAAGCTGTGGCACCATTCACATGAGAGCCATACTCTGTGCACTTTAAAGAATGGGAAGTTAAGCTGTGGCACTTTTCACATGAGAGCCATTCCCTGTGTACGTTAAGAAATGGGAATTTAAGCGGTATCACCGTTCACATGAGATCCATACCCTGTGTACGTTAAGGAATGGGAAATTAAGATGTGGTACCGTTCACATGAGATCCATACATTCTGTACATTAAGGAATGGGAAGTTAAGCTGTTGCATCGTTCACATGATAGCCACATTCTGTGCAATTTAAGGAATCGGAAGTTAAGCTGTGGCACCATTCACATGAGAGCCATACTCTGTGCACGTTAAGGAATGGGAGTTAAGCTGTGGCACCTTTCACATGAGAGCCATACCCTTTGTACGTTAAGGAATGGGAAGTTAAGCTGTGGCACCGTTTACATTGAGATCCATACCCTGTGTACGTTAAGGAATGGGAAATTAAGCTGTGGCACCGTTCACATGCGATCCATACATTCTGTACATTAAGGAATGGGAAATTAAGCTGTGGCACCGTTCACATCATAGCCACACTCTCTGCAATTTAAGGAATGGGAAGTTAAGCTGTGGCACCATTCACATGAGAGCCATAGTCTGTGCACGTTAAGGAATGGGAAGTTAAGCTGTGGCACCTTTCACATGAGAGCCACACCCTTTGTACGTTAAGAAATGGGAAGTTAAGCTGTGGCACCGTTTATATGCGATCCATACCCTGAGTACGTTAAGGAATGGGAGATTAAGCTGTGGCACCGTTCACATGAGAGCCATACCTGTGTTCGTTAAGGAATGGGAAGTTAAGCTGTGGCACCATTCACATGAGAGCCATCCTCTGTGCACGTTAAGGAATGGGAAGTTAAGCTGTGGCACCGTTCACATGAGATCCATACACTCTGTACATTAAGGAATGGGAAGTTAAGCTGTGGCACCGTTCACATGAGAGCCATACCCTGTGTACATTAAGGAATGGGAAGTTAAGCTGTGGCACCATTCACATGAGAGCCATACTCTGTGCACGTTAAGGAATGGGAAGTTAAGCTGTGGCACTCTTTACATGAGATCCATACCCTGCGTATGTTAAGAAATGGGAACTTAAGCTGCGGCACCGTTCACATGAGAGCCATACATCTGTACGTTAAAGAATGGGAAGTTAAGCTGTGGCACTGTTCACATGAGAGCCATACCCTGTGTACGTAAAGGAATGGGAAGTTAAGTTGTGGCACCGTTCACATGAGAGCCATACCCTGTGTACATTAAGGAATGGGAAGTTAAGCTGTGGCACCGTTCACATGAGAGCCATACCCTGTGTACATTAAGGAATGGGAAGTTAAGCTGTGGCACCATTCACATGAGAGCCATACTCTGTGCACGTTAAGGAATGGGAAGTTAAGCTGTGGCACCGTTCACATGAGAGCCATACCCTGTGTACGTTAAGGAATGGGAGGTTAAGCTGTGGCACCATTCACATGAGAGCCATACCCTGTGTACGTTAAGGAATGGGAAGTTAAGCTGTTGCACCGTTCACATGAGAGCCATAGCTGTGTACGTTAAGGAATGGGAAGTTAAGCTATGGCACTGTTCACATGAGAGCCATACCATGTGTACATTAAGGAATGGGAAGTTAAGCTGTGGCACCATTCACATGAGAGCCATACTCTGTGCACTTTAAAGAATGGGAAGTTAAGCTGTGGCACTTTTCACATGAGAGCCATTCCCTGTGTACGTTAAGAAATGGGAATTTAAGCGGTATCACCGTTCACATGAGATCCATACCCTGTGTACGTTAAGGAATGGGAAATTAAGCTGTGGCACCGTTCACATGAGATCCATATATTCTGTACATTAAGGAATGGGAAGTTAAGCTGTTGCATCGTTCATATGATAGCCACATTCTGTGCAATTTAAGGAATGGGAAGTTAAGCTGTGGCACCATTCACATGAGAGCCATACTCTGTGCACGTTAAGGAATGGGAGTTAAGCTGTGGCACCTTTCACATGAGAGCCATACCCTTTGTACGTTAAGAAATGGGAAGTTAAGCTGTGGCACCGTTTACATTGAGATCCATACCCTGTGTACGTTAAGGAATGGGAAATTAAGCTGTGGCACCGTTCACATGAGATCCATACATTCTGTACATTAAGGAATGGGAAGTTAAGCTGTGGCACCTTTCACATGAGAGCCATACCCTTTGTACGTTAAGAAATGGGAAGTTAAGCTGTGGCACCGTTTACATTGAGATCCATACCCTGTGTACGTTAAGGAATGGGAAATTAAGCTGTGGCACCGTTCACATGAGATCCATACATTCTGTACATTAAGGAATGGGAAGTTAAGCTGTGGCACCGTTCACATGAGAGCCATAGTCTGTGCACGTTAAGGAATGGGAAGTTCAGCTGTGGCACCTTTCACATGAGAGCCATACCCTTTGTACGTTAAGAAATGGGAAGTTAAGCTGTGGCACCGTTTATATGAGATCCATACCCTGTGTACGTTAAGGAATGGGAGATTAAGCTGTGGCACCGTTCACATGAGAGCCATACCTGTGTACGTTAAGGAATGGGAAGTTAAGCTGTGGCACCATTCACATGAGAGCCATACTCTGTGCACGTTAAGGAATGGGAAGTTAAGCTGTGGCACCGTTCACATGAGATCCATACACTCTGTACGTTAAGGAATGGGAAGTTAAGCTGTGGCACCGTTCACATGAGAGCCATACCCTGTGTACATTAAGGAATGGGAAGTTAAGCTGTGGCACCATTCACATGAGAGCCATACTCTGTGCACGTTAAGGAATGGGAAGTTAAGCTGTGGCACTCTTTACATGAGATCCATACCCTGCGTACGTTAAGAAATGGGAAGTTAAGCTGCGGCACCGTTCACATGAGAGCCATACATCTGTACGTTAAGGAATGGGAAGTTAAGCTGTGGCACTGTTCACATGAGAGCCATACCCTGTGTACGTAAAGGAATGGGAAGTTAAGTTGTGGCACCGTTCACATGAGAGCCATACCCTGTGAACGTTAAGGAATGGGAGGTTAAGCTGTGGCACCATTCACATGAGAGCCATACCCTGTGTACGTTAAGGAATGGGAAGTTAAGCTGTTGCACCGTTCACATGAGAGCCATAGCTGTGTACGTTAAAGAATGGGAAGTTAAGCTATGGCACTGTTCACATGAGAGCCATACCATGTGTACATTAAGGAATGGGAAGTTAAGCTGTGGCACCATTCACATGAGAGCCATACTCTGTGCACTTTAAAGAATGGGAAGTTAAGCTGTGGCACTTTTCACATGAGAGCCATTCCCTGTGTACGTTAAGAAATGGGAATTTAAGCGGTATCACCGTTCACATGAGATCCATACCCTGTGTACGTTAAGGAATGGGAAATTAAGATGTGGTACCGTTCACATGAGATCCATACATTCTGTACATTAAGGAATGGGAAGTTAAGCTGTTGCATCGTTCACATGATAGCCACATTCTGTGCAATTTAAAGAATCGGAAGTTAAGCTGTGGCACCATTCACATGAGAGCCATACTCTGTGCACGTTAAGGAATGGGAGTTAAGCTGTGGCACCTTTCACATGAGAGCCATACCCTTTGTACGTTAAGGAATGGGAAGTTAAGCTGTGGCACCGTTTACATTGAGATCCATACCCTGTGTACGTTAAGGAATGGGAAATTAAGCTGTGGCACCGTTCACATGCGATCCATACATTCTGTACATTAAGGAATGGGAAATTAAGCTGTGGCACCGTTCACATCATAGCCACACTCTCTGCAATTTAAGGAATGGGAAGTTAAGCTGTGGCACCATTCACATGAGAGCCATAGTCTGTGCACGTTAAGGAATGGGAAGTTAAGCTGTGGCACCTTTCACATGAGAGCCACACCCTTTGTACGTTAAGAAATGGGAAGTTAAGCTGTGGCACCGTTTATATGCGATCCATACCCTGAGTACGTTAAGGAATGGGAGATTAAGCTGTGGCACCGTTCACATGAGAGCCATACCTGTGTTCGTTAAGGAATGGGAAGTTAAGCTGTGGCACCATTCACATGAGAGCCATCCTCTGTGCACGTTAAGGAATGGGAAGTTAAGCTGTGGCACCGTTCACATGAGATCCATACACTCTGTACATTAAGGAATGGGAAGTTAAGCTGTGGCACCGTTCACATGAGAGCCATACCCTGTGTACATTAAGGAATGGGAAGTTAAGCTGTGGCACCATTCACATGAGAGCCATACTCTGTGCACGTTAAGGAATGGGAAGTTAAGCTGTGGCACTCTTTACATGAGATCCATACCCTGCGTATGTTAAGAAATGGGAACTTAAGCTGCGGCACCGTTCACATGAGAGCCATACATCTGTACGTTAAAGAATGGGAAGTTAAGCTGTGGCACTGTTCACATGAGAGCCATACCCTGTGTACGTAAAGGAATGGGAAGTTAAGTTGTGGCACCGTTCACATGAGAGCCATACCCTGTGAACGTTAAGGAATGGGAGGTTAAGCTGTGGCACCATTCACATGAGAGCCATACCCTGTGTACGTTAAGGAATGGGAAGTTAAGCTGTTGCACCGTTCACATGAGAGCCATAGCTGTGTACGTTAAGGAATGGGAAGTTAAGCTATGGCACTGTTCACATGAGAGCCATACCATGTGTACATTAAGGAATGGGAAGTTAAGCTGTGGCACCATTCACATGAGAGCCATACTCTCTGCACTTTAAAGAATGGGAAGTTAAGCTGTGGCACTTTTCACATGAGAGCCATTCCCTGTGTACGTTAAGAAATGGGAATTTAAGCGGTATCACCGTTCACATGAGATCCATAACCTGTGTACGTTAAGGAATGGGAAATTAAGCTGTGGCACCGTTCACAAGAGATCCATACATTCTGTACATTAAGGAATGGGAAGTTAAGCTGTTGCATCGTTCACATGATAGCCATATTCTGTGCAATTTAAGGAATGGGAAGTTAAGCTGTGGCACCATTCACATGAGAGCCATACTCTGTGCATGTTAACGAATGGGAGTTAAGCTGTGGCACCTTTCACATGAGAGCCATACCCTTTGTACGTTAAGAAATGGGAAGTTAAGCTGTGGCACCGTTCACATGAGAGCATATCCTGTGCCCATTAAGCAATGGGAAGTTAAGTTGTGGCACCGTTCACATGAGAGCCATACCTTGTGTACATTAAGGAATGGGAAGTTAAGCTGTGGCACCATTCACATGAGAGCCATACTCTGTGATAGTTAAGGAATGGGAAGTTAAGCTGTGGCACCATTCACATGAGAGCCATACTCTGTGCATGTTAAGGAATGGGAAGTTCAGTTGTGGCACCGTTCACATGAGAGCCATACCCTGTGTATGTTAAGGAATGGGAAGTTAAGCTGTGGCACCGTTCACATGAGAGCCATACTCTGTGTACGTTAAGGAATGGGAAGTTAAGCTGTGGCACCGTTCACATGAGAGCCATACCCACTGTACGTTAAGGAATGGGAAGTTAAGCTGTGGCACCGTTCACATGAGAGCATACCCTGTGCCCATTAAGCAATGGAAAGTTAAGTTGTGGCACCGTTCACATGAGAGCCATACCTTGTGTACGTTAAGGAATGGGAAGTTAAGCTGTGGCACCGTTCACATGAGATCCATACATTTTGTACATTAAGGAATGGGAAGTTAAGCTGTGACACCATTCACATGAGAGCCACACCCTGTGTAAGTTAAGGAATGGGAAGTTAAGCTGTGGCACCGTTCACATGAGAGCCATACCCTGCGTACGTTAAGGAATGGGAAGTTAAGCTGTGGCACCGTTCACATGAGAGCCATACCCTGTGCACGTTAAGGAATGGGAAGTTAAGCTGTGGCACCGATTACATGAGATCCATACCCTGTGTACCTTAAGGAATGAGAAGTTAAGCTGTGGCACCATTCACATGAGAACCATACCCTGTGTACGTTAAGAAATGGAAGTTCAGCTGTGGCACTGTTCACATGAGAGCCAAACTCTGTGTATGTTAAGGAATGGGAAGTTAAGCTGTGGCACCATTCACATGAGAACCATACTCTGTGCAGGTTAAGGAATGGGAAGTTAAGCTGTGGCACCGTTCACATGAGAGCCATACCCTGTGTACGTTAAGGAATGGGAGGTTAAGCTGTGGCACCATTCACATGAGAGCAATACTCTGTGTACGTTAAGGAATGGGAAGTTAAGCTGTGGCACCATTCACATGAGAGCCATACCCTGTGTACGTTAAGGAATGGGAAGTTAAGCTGTGGCACCGTTCACATGAAAGCAATACCCTGTGCCCATTAAGCAATGGGAAGTTAAGTTGTGGCACCGTTCACATGAGAGATATACCTTCTGTACGTTAAGGAATGGGATGTTAAGCTGTGGCACCATTCACATGAGAACCATACCTTGTGCACGTTAAGGAATGGGAAGTTAAGCTGTGGCACAGTTTACATGAGATCCATACCTTGTGTACGTTAAGGAATGGGAATTTCAACTGTGGCACCGTTCACATGAGAGCCATACCCTGTGTACGTTAAGGAATGGGAAGTTAAGCTGTGGCGCCGTTTACATGAGATCCATAACCTGTGTACCTTAAGGAATGGGAAGTTAAGCTGTGGCACCGTTCACATGAGAGCCATACCCTGTGTACGTTAAGGAATGGGAAGTTAAGCTGTGGCACCGGTCACATGAGAGTAATACCCTGTGTACGTCAAGGAATGGGAAGTTAAGCTGTGGCACCATTCACATGAGAGCCATACCCTGTGTACGTTAAGGAATGGGAAGTTAAGTTGTGGCACCGTTTACATGAGATCCATACCCTGTGTACGTTAAGAAATGGGAAGTTAAGCTGTGGCACCGTTCACATGAGAGCCATACATCTGTACGTTAAGGAATGGGAAGTTAAGCTGTGGCACTGTTCACATGAGAGCCATACCCTGTGTACGTAAAGGAATGGGAAGTTAAGCTGTGGCACCATTCACATGAGAGCCATACTCTGTGCACGTTAAGGAATGGGAAGTTAAGCTGTGGCACCTTTCACATGAGAGCCATTCCGTGTGTACGTTAAGAAATGGGAAGTTAAGCTGTATCACCGTCCACATGAGATCAATACCCTGTGTACGTTAAGGAATGGGAAATTAAGCTGTGGCACAGTTCACATGAGATCCATACATTCTGTACATTAAGGAATGGGAAGTTAAGCTGTGGCACCGTTCACACGAGAGCCATACTCTGTGCAATTTAAGGAATGGGAAGTTAAGCTGTGGCACCATTCACATGAGAGCCATACCCTTTGTACGTTAAGAAATGGAAAGTTAAGCTGTGGCACCGTTTACATGAGATCCATACCCTGTGTACGTTAAGGAATGGGAAATTAAGCTATGACACCGTTCACATGAGAGCCATACCTGTGTATATTAAGGAATGGGAAGTTAAGCTGTGGCACCATTCACATGAGAGCCATACTCTGTGCACGTTAAGGAATGGGAAGTTAAGCTGTGGCACCATTCACATGAGATCCATACACTCTGTACATTAAGGAATGGGAAGATAAGCTGTGGCACCGTTCACATGAGAGCCATACCCTGTGCCCATTAAGCAATGGGAAGTTAAGTTGTGGCACCGTTCACATCAAAGCCATACCATGTGTACGTTAAGGAATGGGAAGTTAAGCTGTGGCACCGTTCACATGAGATCCATACATTCTGTACATTAAGGAATGGGAAGTTAAGATGTGACACCATTCACATGAGAGCCACTCCCTGTGTTCGTTAAGGAAATGGGAAGTTAAGCTGTGGCACCGTTCACATGAGAGCCATACCTTGTGTACGTTAAGGAATGGGAAGTTAAGCTGTGGCACCATTCACATGAGAGCCATACTGCGTGCACGTTAAGGAATGGGAAGTTAAGCTGTGGCACCATTCACATGAGAACCATAACCTGTGTACGTTAAGGAATGGAAAGTTCAGCTGTGGCACCGTTCAAATGAGAGCCATACCATGTGTACGTTAAGGAATCTGAAGTTAAGCTGTGGCACCGTTCACATGAGAGCCATACCCTGTGCCCATTAAGCAATGGGAAGTTAAGTTGTGGCACCGTTCATATGAGAGCCATACCTTGTGTACGTTAAGGAATGGGAAGTTAAGCTGTGGCACCATTCACATGAGATCCATACATTCTGTATATTAAGGAATGGGAAGTTAAGCTGTGGCACAATTCACATGAGAACCATACCCTGTGTACGTTAAGAAATGGGAGGTTAAGCTGTGGCACTGTTCACATGAGAGCCATACATCTGTACGTTAAGGAATGGGAAGTTAAGCTGTGGCACAGTTCACATGAGAGCCATACCCTGTGTACGTAAAGGAATGGAAAGTTAAGCTGTGGCACCATTCACATGAGAGCCATACTCTGTGTACGTTAAGGAATGGGAAGTTAAGCTGTGGCACCGTTCACACGAGAGCCATACCCTGTGTATGTTAAGGAATGGGAAGTTAAGCTGTGGCACCGTTCACATGAGAGCATACCCTGTGCCCATTAAGCAATGGGAAGTTAAGTTGTGGCACCGTTCACATGAGAGCCATACCTTGTGTACGTTAAGGAATGGGATGTTAAACTGTGGCACCGTTCACATGAGATCCATACATTCTGTACATTAAGGAATGGGAAGTTAAGCTGTGACACCATTCACATGAGAACCACACCCTGTGTACGTTAAGGAATGGGAAGTTAAGCTGTGGCACTCTTTACATGAGATCCATACCCTGCGTACGTTAAGAAATGGGAAGTTAAGCTGTGGCACTGTTCACATGAGAGCCATACCCTGTGTACGTAAAGGAATGGGAAGTTAAGCTGTGGCACCGTTCACATGAGAGCCATACATCTGTACGTTAAGGAATGGAAAGTTAAGCTGTGGCACCGTTCACATGAGAGCCATACCCTGTGCACGTTAGGAATGGGAAGTTAAGCTGTGGCACCGTTTACATGAGATCCATACCCTGTGTACGTTAAGGAATGGGAAGTTAAGCTGTGGCACTGTTCACATGAGAGCCATACCCTTTGTACGTAAAGGAATGGGAAGTTAAGCTGTGGCACCGTTCACATGAGAGCCATACCCTGTGCATATTAAGGAATGGGAAGTTAAGCTGTGGCACCGTTCACATGAGAGCCATACCCTGTGCACGTTAAGGAATGGGAAGTTAAGCTGTGGCACCGTTCACATGAGAGCATATCCTGTGCCCATTAAGCAATGGGAAGTTAAGTTGTGGCACCGTTCACACGAGAGCCATACCTTGTGTATATTAAAGAATGGGAAGTTAAGCTGTGGCACCATTCACATGAGAGCCATACTCTGTGCACGTTAAGGAATGGGAAGTTAAGCTGTGGCACCATTCACATGAGAGCCATACTCTGTGCATGTTAAGGAATGGGAAGTTCAGCTGTGGCACCGTTCACATGAGAGCCATACCCTGTGTATGTTAAGGAATGGGAAGTTAAGCTGTGGCACCGTTCACATGAGAGCCATACTCTGTGTACGTTAAGGAATGGGAAGTTAAGCTGTGACACCGTTCACATGAGAGCCATACCCTGTGTACGTTAAGGAATGGGAAGTTAAGCTGTGGCACCGTTCACATGAGAGCATACCCTGTGCCCATTAAGCAATGGGAAGTTAAGTTGTGGCACCGTTCACATGAGAGCCATACCTTGTGTACGTTAAGGAATGGGATGTTAAACTGTGGCACCGTTCACATGAGATCCATACATTCTGTACATTAAGGAATGGGAAGTTAAGCTGTGACACCATTCACATGAGAACCAAACCCTGTGTACGTTAAGGAATGGGAAGTTAAGCTGTGGCACAGTTCACATGAGAGCCATACCCTGTGTACGTTAAGGAATGGGAATTTAAGCTGTGGCACCGTTCACATGAGAGCCATACCCTGTGCCCATTAAGCAATGGGAAGTTAAGTTGTGGCACCGTTCACATGAGAGCCATACCTTGTATACGTTAAGGAATGGGAAGTTAAGCTGTGGCACCGTTCACATGAGATCCATACATTCTGTACATTAAGGAATGGGAAGTTAAGCTGTGGCACCATTCACATGAGAACCATACCCTGTGTACGTTAAGGAATGGGAAGTTCAGCTGTGGCACCGTTCACATGAGAGCCATACTCTGTGCACGTTAAGAAATGGGAAGCTAAGCTGTGGCACCGTTCACATGAGAGCCATACATCTGTATGTTAAGGAATGGGAAGTTAAGCTGTGGCACTGTTCACATGAGAGCCATACTCTGTGTACGTTAAGGAATGGGAATTTAAGCTGTAGCACCGTTTACATGAGATCCATAACCTGTGTACGTTAAGAAATGGGAAGTTAAGCTGTGGCACCGTTCACATGAGAGCCATACCTCTGTACGTAAGGAATGGGAAGTTAAGCTGTGGCACTGTTCACATGAGAGCCATACCCTGTGTACGTTAAGGAATGGGAAGTTAAGCTGTGGCACCACTCACATGAGAGCCATACTCTGTGCATGTTAAGGAATGGGATGTTCAGCTGTGGCACCGTTCACATGAGAGCCATACACTGTGTATGTTAAGGAATGGGACGTTAAGCTGTGGCACCGTTCACATGAGAGCCATACTCTGTGTACGCTAAGGAATGGGAAGTTAAGCTGTGGCACCGTTCACATGAGAGCCATACCCTGTGCACGTTAAGGAATGGGAAGTTAAGCTGTGGCACCGTTTACATGAAATCCATACCCTGGGTACGTTAAGAAATGTGAAGTTAAGCTGTGGCACAGTTCACATGAGAGCCATACATCTGTACGTTAAGGAATGGGAAGTTAAGCTGTGGCACTGTTCACATGAGAGCCATACCTTGTGTACGTAAAGGAATGGGAAGTTAAGCTGTGGCACCATTCACATGAGAGCCATATTCTCTGCACGTTAAGGAATGAGAAGTTAAGCTGTGGCACCATTCACATGAGAGCCATACTGCGTGCACGTTAAGGAATGGGAAGTTAAGCTGTGGCACCGTTTACACGAGTTCCATACCCTGTGTACGTTAAGCAATCGGAACTTAAGCTGTGGCACCGTTCACATGAGAGCCAAACTCTGTGTATGTTAAGGAATGGGAAGTTAAGCTGTGGCACCATTCACATGAGAACCGTACTCTGTGCACGTTAAGGAATGGGAAGTTAAGCGGTGGCACCGTTCACATGAGAACCATACCCTGTGCACGTTAAGGAATGGGAAGTTAAGCGGTGGCACCGTTCACATGAGAACCATACCCTGTGTACGTTAAGGAATGGGAAGTTAAGCTGTGGCACAGTTTACATGAGATCCATACCCTGTGTACGTTAAGAAATGGGAGGTTAAGCTGTGGCACTGTTCACATGAGAGCCATACATCTGTACGTTAAGGAATGGGAAGTTAAGCTGTGGCACAGTTCACATGAGAGCCATACCCTGTGTACGTAAAGGAATGGAAAGTTAAGCTGTGGCACCATTCACATGAGAGCCATACTCTGTGTACGTTAAGGAATGGGAAGTTAAGCTGTGGCACCGTTCACACGAGAGCCATACCCTGTGTATGTTAAGGAATGGGAAGTTAAGCTGTGGCACCGTTCACATGAGAGCATACCCTGTGCCCATTAAGCAATGGGAAGTTAAGTTGTGGCACCGTTCACATGAGAGCCATACCTTGTGTACGTTAAGGAATGGGATGTTAAACTGTGGCACCGTTCACATGAGATCCATACATTCTGTACATTAAGGAATGGGAAGTTAAGCTGTGACACCATTCACATGAGAACCACACCCTGTGTACGTTAAGGAATGGGAAGTTAAGCTGTGGCACTCTTTACATGAGATCCATACCCTGCGTACGTTAAGAAATGGGAAGTTAAGCTGTGGCACTGTTCACATGAGAGCCATACCCTGTGTACGTAAAGGAATGGGAAGTTAAGCTGTGGCACCGTTCACATGAGAGCCATACATCTGTACGTTAAGGAATGGGAAGTTAAGCTGTGGCACCGTTCACATGAGAGCCATACCCTGTGCACGTTAGGAATGGGAAGTTAAGCTGTGGCACCGTTTACATGAGATCCATACCCTGTGTACGTTAAGGAATGGGAAGTTAAGCTGTGGCACTGTTCACGTGAGAGCCATACCCTTTGTACGTAAAGGAATGGGAAGTTAAGCTGTGGCACCGTTCACATGAGAGCCATACCCTGTGCATATTAAGGAATGGGAAGTTAAGCTGTGGCACCGTTCACATGAGAGCCATACCCTGTGCACGTTAAGGAATGGGAAGTTAAGCTGTGGCACCGTTCACATGAGAGCATATCCTGTGCCCATTAAGCAATGGGAAGTTAAGTTGTGGCACCGTTCACACGAGAGCCATACCTTGTGTATATTAAAGAATGGGAAGTTAAGCTGTGGCACCATTCACATGAGAGCCATACTCTGTGCACGTTAAGGAATGGGAAGTTAAGCTGTGGCACCATTCACATGAGAGCCATACTCTGTGCATGTTAAGGAATGGGAAGTTCAGCTGTGGCACCGTTCACATGAGAGCCATACCCTGTGTATGTTAAGGAATGGGAAGTTAAGCTGTGGCACCGTTCACATGAGAGCCATACTCTGTGTACGTTAAGGAATGGGAAGTTAAGCTGTGACACCGTTCACATGAGAGCCATACCCTGTGTACGTTAAGGAATGGGAAGTTAAGCTGTGGCACCGTTCACATGAGAGCATACCCTGTGCCCATTAAGCAATGGGAAGTTAAGTTGTGGCACCGTTCACATGAGAGCCATACCTTGTGTACGTTAAGGAATGGGATGTTAAACTGTGGCACCGTTCACATGAGATCCATACATTCTGTACATTAAGGAATGGGAAGTTAAGCTGTGACACCATTCACATGAGAACCAAACCCTGTGTACGTTAAGGAATGGGAAGTTAAGCTGTGGCACAGTTCACATGAGAGCCATACCCTGTGTACGTTAAGGAATGGGAAGTTAAGCTGTGGCACCGTTCACATGAGAGCCATACTCTGTGTATGTTAAGGAATGGGAAGTTAAGCTGTGGCACCATTCACATGAGAACAATATTCTGTGCACGTTAAGGAATGGGAAGTGAAGCGGTGGCACCATTCACACGAGAGCCATACCCTGTGTACGTTAAGGAATGGGAAGTTAAGCTGTGGCACCGTTCACATGAGAGCCATACCCTGTGCACGTTAAGGAATGGGAAGTTAAGCTGTGGCACCGTTTACATGAGATCCATACCTTGTGTACGTTAATAAATGGGAAGTTAAGCTGTGGCACATTTCACATGAGAGCCATAACCTGTGCCCATTAAGCAATGGGAAGTTAAGTTGTGGCACCGTTGACATGAGAGCCATACCTTGTGTAGGTTAAGGAATGGGAAGTTAAGCTGTGGCACCGTTCACATGAGATCCATTCATTCTGTACATTAAGGAATGGGAAGTTAAGCTGTGGCACCATTCACATGAGAACCATAACCTGTGTACGTTAAGGAATGGGAATTTAAGCTGTGGCACCGTTCACATGAGAGCCATACCCTGTGCCCATTAAGCAATGGGAAGTTAAGTTGTGGCACCGTTCACATGAGAGCCATACCTTGTATACGTTAAGGAATGGGAAGTTAAGCTGTGGCACCGTTCACATGAGATCCATACATTCTGTACATTAAGGAATGGGAAGTTAAGCTGTGGCACCATTCACATGAGAACCATACCCTGTGTACGTTAAGGAATGGGAAGTTCAGCTGTGGCACCGTTCACATGAGAGCCATACTCTGTGCACGTTAAGAAATGGGAAGCTAAGCTGTGGCACCGTTCACATGAGAGCCATACATCTGTACGTTAAGGAATGGGAAGTTAAGCTGTGGCACTGTTCACATGAGAGCCATACTCTGTGTACGTTAAGGAATGGGAATTTAAGCTGTAGCACCGTTTACATGAGATCCATAACCTGTGTACGTTAAGAAATGGGAAGTTAAGCTGTGGCACCGTTCACATGAGAGCCATACCTCTGTACGTAAGGAATGGGAAGTTAAGCTGTGGCACTGTTCACATGAGAGCCATACCCTGTGTACGTTAAGGAATGGGAAGTTAAGCTGTGGCACCACTCACATGAGAGCCATACTCTGTGCATGTTAAGGAATGGGATGTTCAGCTGTGGCACCGTTCACATGAGAGCCATACACTGTGTATGTTAAGGAATGGGACGTTAAGCTGTGGCACCGTTCACATGAGAGCCATACTCTGTGTATGCTAAGGAATGGGAAGTTAAGCTGTGGCACCGTTCACATGAGAGCCATACCCTGTGCACGTTAAGGAATGGGAAGTTAAGCTGTGGCACCGTTTACATGAAATCCATACCCTGGGTACGTTAAGAAATGTGAAGTTAAGCTGTGGCACAGTTCACATGAGAGCCATACATCTGTACGTTAAGGAATGGGAAGTTAAGCTGTGGCACTGTTCACATGAGAGCCATACCTTGTGTACGTAAAGGAATGGGAAGTTAAGCTGTGGCACCATTCACATGAGAGCCATATTCTCTGCACGTTAAGGAATGAGAAGTTAAGCTGTGGCACCATTCACATGAGAGCCATACTGCGTGCAGGTTAAGGAATGGGAAGTTAAGCTGTGGCACCGTTTACACGAGTTCCATACCCTGTGTACGTTAAGCAATCGGAACTTAAGCTGTGGCACCGTTCACATGAGAGCCAAACTCTGTGTATGTTAAGGAATGGGAAGTTAAGCTGTGGCACCATTCACATGAGAACCGTACTCTGTGCACGTTAAGGAATGGGAAGTTAAGCGGTGGCACCGTTCACATGAGAACCATACCCTGTGCACGTTAAGGAATGGGAAGTTAAGCGGTGGCACCGTTCACATGAGAACCATACCCTGTGTACGTTAAGGAATGGGAAGTTAAGCTGTGGCACCGTTTACATGAGATCCATACCCTGTGTACGTTAAGAAATGGGAGGTTAAGCTGTGGCACTGTTCACATGAGAGCCATACATCTGTACGTTAAGGAATGGGAAGTTAAGCTGTGGCACAGTTCACATGAGAGCCATACCCTGTGTACGTAAAGGAATGGAAAGTTAAGCTGTGGCACCATTCACATGAGAGCCATACTCTGTGTACGTTAAGGAATGGGAAGTTAAGCTGTGGCACCGTTCACACGAGAGCCATACCCTGTGTATGTTAAGGAATGGGAAGTTAAGCTGTGGCACCGTTCACATGAGAGCATACCCTGTGCCCATTAAGCAATGGGAAGTTAAGTTGTGGCACCGTTCACATGAGAGCCATACCTTGTGTACGTTAAGGAATGGGATGTTAAACTGTGGCACCGTTCACATGAGATCCATACATTCTGTACATTAAGGAATGGGAAGTTAAGCTGTGACACCATTCACATGAGAACCACACCCTGTGTACGTTAAGGAATGGGAAGTTAAGCTGTGGCACTCTTTACATGAGATCCATACCCTGCGTACGTTAAGAAATGGGAAGTTAAGCTGTGGCACTGTTCACATGAGAGCCATACCCTGTGTACGAAAAGGAATGGGAAGTTAAGCTGTGGCACCGTTCACATGAGAGCCATACATCTGTACGTTAAGGAATGGAAAGTTAAGCTGTGGCACCGTTTACATGAGATCCATACCCTGTGTACGTTAAGGAATGGGAAGTTAAGCTGTGGCACTGTTCATATGAGAGCCATACCCTTTGTACGTAAAGGAATGGGAAGTTAAGCTGTGGCACCGTTCACATGAGAGCCATACCCTGTGCATATTAAGGAATGGGAAGTTAAGCTGTGGCACCGTTCACATGAGAGCCATACCCTGTGCACGTTAAGGAATGGGAAGTTAAGCTGTGGCACAGTTCACATGAGAGCCATACATCTGTACGTTAAGGAATGGGAAGTTAAGCTGTGGCACTGTTCACATGAGAGCCATACCCTGTGTACGTAAAGGAATGGGAAGTTAAGCTGAGGCACCATTCACATGAGAGTCATACTCTGTGCACGTTAAGGAATGAGAAGTTAAGCTGTGGCACCGTTCACATGAGAGCCATACCCTGTGCACGTTAAGGAATGGGAAGTTAAGCTGTGGCACCGTTTACATGAGATCCATACCCTGTGTACCTTAAGAAATGGGAAGTTAAGCTGTGGCATCGTTCACATGAGAGCCATACATCTGTACGTTAAGGAATGCGAAGTTAAGCTGTGGCACTGTTCACATGAGAGCCATACCCTCTGTTCGTAAAGAAATGGGAAGTTAAGCTGTGGCACCATTCACATGAGAGCCATACTCTCTGCACGTTAAGGAATGGGAAGTTAAGCTGTGGCACCATTCACATGAGAGCCATACTCTGTGCATGTTAAGGAATGGGAAGTTCAGCTGTGGCACCGTTCACATGAGAGCCATACCCTGTGTACGTTAAGAAATTTGAAGTTAAGCTATGGCACCGTTCACATGAGAGCCATACTCTGTGTACGTTAAGGAATGGGAAGTTAAGCTGTGGCACCGTTCACATGAGAGCCATACCCTCTGTACTTTAAGGAATGGGAAGTTAAGTTGTGGCACCGTTCACATGAGAGCATACCGTGTGCCCATTAAGCAATGGGAAGTTAAGTTGTGGCACCGTTCACATGAGAGCCATACCTTGTGTACGTTAAGGAATGGGAAGTTAAGCTGTGGCACCGTTCACATGAGATCCATACATTCTGTACATTAAGGAATGGGAAGTTAAGCTGTGACACCATTCACATGAGAGCCACTCCCTCTGTACGTTAAGGAATGGGAAGTTAAGCTGTGGCACCGTTCACATGAGAGCCATACCCTCTGTACGTTAAGGAATGGGAAGTTAAGCTGTGGCACCGTTCACATGAGAGCCATACCCTGTGCACGTTAAGGAATGGGAAGTTAAGCTGTGGCAGAGTTTACAAGAGATCCATACCCTGTGTACGTTAAGAAATGGGAAGTTAAGCTGTGGCACCGTTCACATGAGAGCCATACATCTGTACGTTAAGGAATGGGAAGTTAAGCTGTGGGACTGTTCACATGAGAGAAATACCCTGTGTACGTAAAGAAATGGGAAATTAAGCTGTGGCACCATTCACATGAGAGCCATACTCTGTGCACGTTACGGAATGGGAAGTTAAGCTGTGGCACCATTCACACGAGAGCCATACCCTGTGTACGTTAAGGAATGGGAAGTTAAGCTGTGGCACCTTTCACATGAGAGCCATACCTGGGTACGTTAAGGAATGGGAAGTTAAACTGTGGCACCATTCACATGAGAGCTATACACTGTGCACGTTAAGGAATGGGAAGTTAAGCTGTGGCACCGTTCACATGAGATCCATACACTCTGTATGTTAAGGAATGGGAAGTTAAGCTGTGGCACCGTTCACATGAGAGCCATACCCTGTGTACATTAAGGAATGGGAAGTTAAGCTGTGGCACCATTCACATGAGATCCATTCTCTGTGCACGTTAAGGAATGGGAAGTTAAGCTGTGGCACCGTTTACATGAGATCCATACCCTGTGTACGTTAAGGAATGGGAGATTAAGCTGTGGCACCGTTCACATGAGAGCCATACCTGTGTACGTTAAGGAATGGGAAGTTAAGCTGTGGCACCATTCACATGAGAGCCATACTCTGTGCACGTTAAGGAATGGGAAGTTAAGCTGTGGCACCATTCACATGAGAGCCATACTCTCTGCATGTTAAGGAATGGGAAGTTCAGCTGTGGCACCGTTCACATGAGAGCCATACCCTGTGTATGTTAAGGAATGGGAAGTTAAGCTGTGGCCCCGTTCACATGAGAGCCATACTCTGTGTACGTTAAGAAATGGGAAGTTAAGCTGTGGCACCGTTCACATGAGAACCATATCCTGTGTACGTTAAGGAATGGGAAGTTAAGCTCTGGCACCGTTCAGATGAGAGCATACCCTGTGCCCATTAAGCAATGGGAAGTTAAGTTGTGGCACCGTTCACATGAGAGCCATACCTTGTGTACGTTAAGGAATGGGAAGTTAAGCTGTGGCACCGTTCACATGAGAGCCATACCCTGTGTACGTTAAGGAATGGGAAGTTAAGCTGTGGCACCGTTTACATGAGATCCATACTCTGTGTACGTTAAGAAATCGGAAGCTAAGCTGTGGCACAGTTCACATGAGAGCCATACGTCTGTACGTTAAGGAATGGGAAGTTAAGCTGTGGCACTGTTCACATGAGAGCCATACCCTGTGTACGTAAAGGAATGGGAAGTTAAGCTGTGGCACCGTTCACATGAGAGCCATACCCTGTGTACATTAAGGAATGGGAAGTTAAGCTGTGGCACCATTCACATGAGATCCATTCTCTGTGCACGTTAAGGAATGGGAAGTTAAGCTGTGGCACCGTTTACATGAGATCCATACCCTGTGTACGTTAAGGAATGGGAGATTAAGCTGTGGCACCGTTCACATGAGAGCCATACCTGTGTACGTTAAGGAATGGGAAGTTAAGCTGTGGCACCATTCACATGAGAGCCATACTCTGTGCACGTTAAGGAATGGGAAGTTAAGATGTGGCACCATTCACATGAGAGCCATACTATCTGCATGTTAAGGAATGGGAAGTTCAGCTGTGGCACCGTTCACATGAGAGCCATACCCTGTGTATGTTAAGGAATGGGAAGTTAAGCTGTGGCACCGTTCACATGAGAACCATATCCTGTGTACGTTAAGGAATGGGAAGTTAAGCTCTGGCACCGTTCACATGAGAGCATACCCTGTGCCCATTAAGCAATGGGAAGTTAAGTTGTGGCACCGTTCACATGAGAGCCATACCTTGTGTACGTTAAGGAATGGGAAGTTAAGCTGTGGCACCGTTCACATGAGAGCAATACCCTGTGTACGTTAAGGAATGGGAAGTTAAGCTGTGGCACCGTTTACATGAGATCCATACTCTGTGGACGTTAAGAAATCGGAAGCTAAGCTGTGGCACAGTTCACATGAGAGCCATACGTCTGTAGGTTAAGGAATGGGAAGTTAAGCTGTGGCACTGTTCACATGAGAGCCATACCCTGTGTACGTAAAGGAATGGGAAGTTCAGCTGTGGCACCGTTTACATGAGATCCATATCCTGTGTACGGTAGTGAATGGGAAGTTAAGCTGTGGCACCGTTCACATGAGAGCCATACCTGTGTACGTTAAGGAATTGGAAGTGAAGCTGTGGCACTGTTCACATGAGAGCCAAACTCTGTGTATGTTAAGGAATGGGAAGTTAAGCTGTGGCACCATTCACATGAGAACCATACTCTGTGCACGTTAAGGAATGGGAAGTTAAGCGGTGGCACCGTTCACACGAGAGCCATACCCTGTGTATGTTAAGGAATGGGAAGTTAAGCTGTGGCACCGGTCACATGAGAGCTATACCCTGTGTACGTTAAGGAATGGGAAGTTAAGCTGTGGCACCGTTCACATGAGAGCCATACCCTGTGCACGGAATGGGAAGTTAAGCTGTGGCACCGTTTACATGAGATACATACCCTGTGTACGTTAAGAAATGGGAAGTTAAGCTGTGGCACCGTTCACATGAGAGCCATACATCTGTACGTTAAGGAATGGGAAGTTTAGCTGTGGCACTGTTCACATGAGAGCCATACCCTGTGTACGTAAAGGAATCGGAAGTTAAGCTGTGGCACCATTCACATGAGAGCCATACTCTGTGAACGTTAAGGAATGGGAAGTTAAGCTGTGGCACCGTTCACACGAGAGCCATACCTGTGTATGTTAAAGAATGGGAAGTTAAGCTGTGGCACCATTCACATGAGAGCCATACCCTGTGCACGTTAAGGAATGGGAAGTTAAGCTGTGGCACCCTTCACATGAGATCCATACATTCTGTACATTAAAGAATGGGAAGTTAAGCTGTGACACCATTGACATGAGAGCCACACCCTGTGTACGTTAAGGAATGGGAAGTTAAGCTGTGGCACCGTTCACATGAGAGCCATTCCCTGGGTACGTTAAGGAATGGGAAGTTAAGCTTTGGCACCGTTCACATGAGAGCCATACCCTGTGCACGTTAAGGAATGGGAAGTTAAGCTGTGGCACCGTTTACATGAGATCCATGCCCTGTGTACGTTAAGAAATGGGAAGTTAAGCTGTGGCACCGTTCACATGAGAGCCATAGATCTGTACGTTAAGGAATGGGAAGTTTAGCTGTGGCACTGTTCACATGAGAGCCATTCCCTGTGTACGTAAAGGAATCGGAAGTTAAGCTGTGGCACCATTCACATGAGAGCCATACTCTGTGCACGTTAAGGAATGGGAAGTTAAGCTGTGGCACCGTTCACACGAGAGCCATACCTGTGTATGTTAAGGAATGGGAAGTTAAGCTGTGGCACCGTTCACATGAGAGCCATACCCTGTGTACGTTAAGAAATTTGAAGTTAAGCTGTGGCACCGTTCACATGAGAGCCATACCTTGTGTACGTTAAGGAATGGGAAGTTAAGCTGTGGCACCCTTCACATGAGATCCATACATTCTGTACATTAAAGAATGGGAAGTTAAGCTGTGACACCATTGACATGAGAGCCACACCCTGTGTATGTTAAGGAATGGGAAGTTAAGCGGTGGCACCGTTCACATGAGAGCCATACCCTGTGTACGTTAAGGAATGGGAAGTTAAGCAGTGGCACCGTTCACATGAGAGCCATATCCTGTGCACGTTAAGGAATGGGAAGTTAAGCTGTGGCACCGTTTACATGAGATCCATACTCTGTGTACGTTAAGAAATCGGAAGCTAAGCTGTGGCGCAGTTCACACGAGAGCCATACATCTGTACGTTAAGGAATGGGAAGTTAAGCTGTGGCACTGTTCACATGAGAGCCATACCCTGTGTACGTAAAGGAATGGGAAGTTAAGCTGTGGCACCATTCACATGAGAGCCATACTCTGTGCACGTTAAGGAATGAGAAGTTAAGCTGTGGCACCATTCACATGAGAGCCATACTGTGTGCACGTTAAGGAATGGGAAGTTCAGCTGTGGCACCGTTTTCATGAGATCCATATCCTGTGTACGGTAATGAATGGGAAGTTAAGCTGTGGCACCGTTCACATGAGAGCCATACCTGTGTACGTTAAGGAATTGGAAGTTAAGCTGTGGCACTGTTCACATGAGAGCCAAACTCTGTGGATGTTAAGGAATGGGAAGTTAAGCTGTGGCACCATTCACATGAGAACCATACTCTGTGCACGTTAAGGAATGGGATGTTAAGCGGTGGCACCGTTCACACGAGAGCCATACCCTGTGTATGTTAAGGAATGGGAAGTTAAGCTGTGGCACCGGTCACATGAGAGCCATACCCTTTGTACGTTAAGGAATGGGAAGTTAAGCTGTGGCACCGTTCACATGAGAGCCATAACCTGTGCTCGTTAAAGAATAGGAAGTTAAGCTGTGGCACCGTTTACATGAGATCCATACCATGTGTACGTTAAGAAATGGGAAGTTAAGCTGTGGCACCGTTCACATGAGAGCCATACATCTGTACGTTAAGGAATGGGTAGTTTAGCTGTGACACTGTTCACATGAGAGCCATACCCTGTGTACGTAAAGGAATCGGAAGTTAAGCTGTGGCACCATTCACATGAAAGCCATACTCTGTGCACGTTAAGGAATGGGAAGTTAAGCTGTGGCACCGTTCACACGAGAGCCATACCTGTGTATGTTAAGGAATGGGAAGTTAAGCTGTGGCACCGTTCACATGAGAGCCATACCCTGTGTACGTTAAGAAATTTGAAGTTAAGATGTGGCACCGTTCACATGAGAGCCATACACTGTGTATGTTAAGGAATGGGACGTTAAGCTGTGGCACCGTTCACATGAGAGCCATACTCTGTGTACGCTAAGGAATGGGAAGTTAAGCTGTGGCACCGTTCACATGAGAGCCATACCCTGTGCACGTTAAGGAATGGGAAGTTAAGCTGTGGCACCGTTTACATGAAATCCATACCCTGGGTATGTTAAGAAATGGGAAGTTAAGCTGTGGCACAGTTCACATGAGAGCCATACATCTGTACGTTAAGGAATGGGAAGTTAAGCTGTGGCACTGTTCACATGAGAGCCATACCTTGTGTACGTAAAGGAATGGGTAGTTAAGCTGTGGCACCATTCACATGAGAGCCATACTCTGTGCATGTTAAGGAATGGGAAGTTCAGCTGTGGCACCGTTCACATGAGAACCATACCCTGTGTATGTTAAGGAATGGGAATTTAAGCTGTGGCCCCGTTCAGATGAGAGCCATACTCTGTGTACGTTAAGAAATGGGAAGTTAAGCTGTGGCACCGTTCACATGAGAACCATATCCTGTGTACGTTAAGGAATGGGAAGTTAAGCTCTGGCACCGTTCACATGAGAGCATACCCTGTGCCCATTAAGCAATGGGAAGTTAAGTTGTGGCACCGTTCACATGAGAGCCATACCTTGTGTACGTTAAGGAATGGGAAGTTAAGCTGTGGCAGCCTTCACATGAGATCCATACATTCTGTACATTAAAGAATGGGAAGTTAAGCTGTGACACCATTGACATGAGAGCCACACCCTGTGTACGTTAAGGAATGGGAAGTTAAGCTGTGGCACCGTTCACATGAGAGCCATATCCTGTGTACGTTAAGGAATGGGAAGTTAAGCTGTGGCACCGTTTACATGAGATCCATACTCTGTGTACGTTAAGAAATCGGAAGCTAAGCTGTGGCACAGGTCACATGAGAGTCACACATCTGTACGTTAAGGAATGGGAAGTTAAGCTGTGGCACTGTTCACATGAGAGCCATACACTGTGTACGTAAAGGAATGGGAAGTTAAGCTGTGGCACCATTCACATGTGAACCATACTCTGTGCACGTTAAAGAATGAGAAGTTAAGCTGTGGCACCATTCACATGAGAGCCATACTGTGTGCACGTTAAGGAATGGGAAGTTCAGCTGTGGCACCGTTTACATGAGATCCATATCCTGTGTACGGTAGTGAATGGGAAGTTAAGCTGTGGCACAGTTCACATGAGAGCCATACCTGTGTACGTTAAGAAATTGGAAGTGAAGCTGTGGCACTGTTCACATGAGAGCCAAACTCTGTGTATGTTAAGGAATGGGAAGTTAATCTGTGGCACCATTCACATGAGAACCATACTCTGTGCACGTTAAGGAATGGGAAGTTAAGCGGTGGCACCGTTCACACGAGAGCCATACCCTGTGTATGTTAAGGAATGGGAAGTTAAGCTGTGGCACCTGTCACATGAGAGCCATACCCTGTGTACGTTAAGGAATGGGAAGTTAAGCTATGGCACCGTTCACATGAGAGCCATACCTGTGTATGTTAAAGAATGGGAAGTTAAGGTGTGGCACCGTTCACATGAGAGCCATACCCTGTGTACGTTAAAAAATTTGAAGTTAAGCTGTGGCACCGTTCACATGAGAGCCATACCCTGTGCACGTTAAGGAATGGGAAGTTAAGCTGTGGCACCCTTCACATGAGATCCATACATTCTGTACATTAAAGAATGGGAAGTTAAGCTGTGACACCATTGACATGAGAGCCACACCCTGTGTACGTTAAGGAATGGGAAGTTAAGCTGTGGCACCGTTCACATGAGAGCCATACCCTGTGTACGTTAAGGAATGGGAAGTTAAGCTGTGGCACCGTTCACATGAGAGCCATACCCTGTGCACGTTAAGGAATGGGAAGTTAAGCTGTGGCACCGTTTACATGAGATCCATGCCCTGTGTACGTTAAGAAATGGGAAGTTAAGCCTGTGGCACCGGTCACATGAGAGCCATACCCTGTGTACGTTAAGGAATGGGAAGTTAAGCTATGGCACCGTTCACATGAGAGCCATACCCTGTGCACGTTAAGGATTTTGAAGTTAAGCTGTGGCACAGTTCACATGAGAGCCATACTCTGTGTACGTTAAGGATTGGGAAGTTAAGCTGTGGCACCATTCACATGAGAACCATACTCTGTGCACGTTAAGGAATGGGAAGTTAAGCGGTGGCACCGTTCACACGAGAGCCATACCCTGTGTATGTTAAGGAATGGGAAGTTAAGCTGTGGCACCGGTCACATGAGAGCCATACCCTGTGTACGTTAAGGAATGGGAAGTTAAGCTGTGGCACCGTTCACATGAGAGCCATAACCTGTGCACGTTAAAGAATGGGAAGTTAAGCTGTGGCACCGTTTACATGAGATCCATACCATGTGTACGTTAAGAAATGGGAAGTTAAGCTGTGGCACCGTTCACATGAGAGCCATACATCTGTACGTTAAGGAATGGGAAGTTTAGCTGTGACATTGTTCACATGAGAGCCATACCCTGTGTACGTAAAGGAATCGGAAGTTAAGCTGTGGCACCATTCACATGAAAGCCATACTCTGTGCACGTTAAGGAATGGGAAGTTAAGCTGTGGCACCGTTCACACGAGAGCCATACCTGTGTATGTTAAGGAATGGGAAGTTAAGCTGTGGCACCGTTCACATGAGAGCCATACCCTGTGTACGTTAAGAAATTTGAAGTTAAGATGTGGCACCGTTCACATGAGAGCCATACACTGTGTATGTTAAGGAATGGGACGTTAAGCTGTGGCACCGTTCACATGAGAGCCATACTCTGTGTATGCTAAGGAATGGGAAGTTAAGCTGTGGCACCGTTCACATGAGAGCCATACCCTGTGCACGTTAAGGAATGGGATGTTAAGCTGTGGCACCGTTTACATGAAATCCATACCCTGTGCCCATTAAGCAATGGGAAGTTAAGTTGTGGCACCGTTGACATGAGAGCCATACCTTGTGTAGGTTAAGGAATGGGAAGTTAAGCTGTGGCACCGTTCACATGAGATCCATACATTCTGTACATTAAGGAATGGGAAGTTAAGCTGTGGCACCGTTCACATGAGATCCATACATTCTGTACGTTAAGGAATGGGAAGTTAAGCTGTGGCACTGTTCACATGAGAGCCATACCTTGTGTACGTAAAGGAATGGGAAGTTAAGCTGTGGCACCATTCACATGAGAGACATACTGCGTGCACGTTAAGGAATGGGAAGTTAAGCTGTGGCACTGTTTACACGAGTTCCATACCCTGTGTACGTTAAGCAATCGGAACTTAAGCTGTGGCACCGTTCACATGAGAGCCAAACTCTGTGTATGTTAAGGAATGGGAAGTTAAGCTGTGGCACCATTCACATGAGAACCATACTCTGTGCACGTTAAGGAATGGGAAGTTAAACGGTGGCACCGTTCACATGAGAACCATACCCTGTGCACGTTAAGGAATGGGAAGTTAAGCGGTGGCACCGTTCACATGAGAACCATACCCTGTGTACGTTAAGGAATGGGAAGTTAAGCTGTGGCACCGGTCACACGAGAACCATACCCTGTGTACGTTAAGGAATGGGAAGTTAAGCTGTGGCACCGTTTACATGAGATCCATACCCTGTGTACGTTAAGAAATGGGAAGTTAAGCTGTGGCACTGTTCACGTGAGAGCCATACATCTGTACGTTAAGGAATGGGAAGTTAAGCTGTGGCACAGTTCACATGAGAGCCATACCCTGTGTACGTAAAGGAATGGAAAGTTAAGCTGTGGCACCATTCACATGAGAGCCATACTCTGTGCACGTTAAGGAATGGGAAGTTAAGCTGTGGCACCGTTCACACGAGAGCCATACCCTGTGTATGTTAAGGAATGGGAAGTTAAGCTGTGGCACCGTTCACATGAGAGCATACCCTGTGCCCATTAAGCAATGGGAAGTTAAGTTGTGGCACCGTTCACATGAGAGCCATACCTTGTGTACGTTAAGGAATGGGATGTTAAACTGTGGCACCGTTCACATGAGATCCATACATTCTGTACATTAAGGAATGGGAAGTTAAGCTGTGACACCATTCACATGAGAACCACACCCTGTGTACGTTAAGGAATGGGAAGTTAAGCTGTGGCACCGTTCACATGAGAGCCATACCCTGTGTACGTTAAGGAATGGCAAGTTAAGCTGTGGCACCGTTCACACGAGAGCCATACTCTGTGTATGTTAAGGAATGGGAAGTTAAGCTGTGGCACCATTCACATGAGAACAATATTCTGTGCACGTTAAGGAATGGGAAGTTAAGCGATGGCACCATTCACACGAGAACCATACCTTGTGTATGTTAAGGAATGGGAAGTTAAGCTGTGGCACCGTTCACATGAGAGCCATACCCTGTGCACGTTAAGGAATGGGAAGTTAAGCTGTGGCACCGTTTACATGAGATCCATACCCTGTGTACGTTAATAAATGGGAAGTTAAGCTGTGGCACCTTTCACATGAGAGCCATACCCTGTGCCCATTAAGCAATGGGAAGTTAAGTTGTGGCACCGTTGACATGAGAGCCATACCTTGTGTAGGTTAAGGAATGGGAAGTTAAGCTGTGGCACCGTTCACATGAGATCCATACATTCTGTACATTAAGGAATGGGAAGTTAAGCTGTGGCACCGTTCACATGAGATCCATACATTCTGTACATTAAGGAATGGGAAGTTAAGCTGTGGCACCATTCACATGAGAACCATAACCTGTGTACGTTAAGGAATGGGAAGTTCACCTGTGGCACTGTTCACATCAGAGCCATACCATGGGTACGTTAAGGAATGGGAAGTTAAGATGTGGCACCGTTCACATGAGAGCCAT
This sequence comes from Ryuthela nishihirai, assembly GCA_038380435.1. NCBI lineage: Eukaryota > Metazoa > Arthropoda > Arachnida > Araneae > Heptathelidae > Ryuthela > Ryuthela nishihirai. Next base: position 457,906 of record JAWZYU010000146.1, on the reverse strand, counting down.
ACCCTGTGCCCATTAAGCAATGGGAAGTTAAGTTGTGGCACCGTTCACATGAGAGCCATACCTTGTATACGTTAAGGAATGGGAAGTTAAGCTGTGGCACCGTTCACATGAGATCCATACATTCTGTACATTAAGGAATGGGAAGTTAAGCTGTGGCACCATTCACATGAGAACCATACCCTGTGTACGTTAAGGAATGGGAAGTTCAGCTGTGGCACCGTTCACATGAGAGCCATACTCTGTGTATGCTAAGGAATGGGAAGTTAAGCTGTGGCACCATTCACATGAGAACAATATTCTCTGCACGTTAAGGAATGGGAAGTTAAGCGGTGGCACCATTCACACGAGAGCCATACGCTGTGTACGTTAAGGAATGGGAAGTTAAGCTGTGGCACCGTTCACATGAGAGCCATACCCTGTGCACGTTAAGGAATGGGAAGTTAAGCTGTGGCACCGTTTACATGAGATCCATACCCTGTGTACGTTAATAAATGGGAAGTTAAGCTGTGGCACCTTTCACATGAGAGCCATACCCTGTGCCCATTAAGCAATGGGAAGTTAAGTTGTGGCACCGTTGACATGAGATCCATACATTCTGTACATTAAGGAATGTAAAGTTAAGCTGTGGCACCATTCACATGAGAACCATAACCTGTGTACGTTAAGGAATGGGAAGTTCAGCTGTGGCACTGTTCACATCAGAGACATACCATGGGTACGTTAAGGAATGGGAAGTTAAGATGTGGCACCGTTCACATGAGAGCCATACCCTGTGCCCATTAAGCAATGGGAAGTTAAGTTGTGGCACCGTTCACATGAGAGCCATACCTTGTATACGTTAAGGAATGGGAAGTTAAGCTGTGGCACCGTTCACATGACATCCATACATTATGTACATTAAGGAATGGGAAGTTAAGCTGTGGCACCATTCACATGAGAGCCACACCCTCTGTACGTTAAGGAATGGGAAGTCAAGCTGTGGCACCGTTCACATGAGAGCCATACCCTGTGCACGTTAAGGAATGGGAAGTTAAGCTGTGGCACCGTTTACATGAGAGCCATACCCTGTGCGCATTAAGCAATGGGAAGTTAAGTTGTGGCACCGTTGACATGAGAGCCATACCTTGTGTAGGTTAAGGAATGGGAAGTTAAGCTGTGGCACCGTTCACATGAGAGCCACACCCTCTGTACGTTAAGGAATGGGAAGTCAAGCTGTGGCACCGTTCACATGAGAGCCATACCCTGTGTACGTTAATAAATGGGAAGTTAAGCTGTGGCACCTTTCACATGAGAGCCATACCCTGTGCGCATTAAGCAATGGGAAGTTAAGTTGTGGCACCGTTGACATGAGAGCCATACCTTGTGTAGGTTAAGGAATGGGAAGTTAAGCTGTGGCACCGTTCACATGAGAGCCATACCCTGTGCACGTTAAGGAATGGGAAGTTAAGCTGTGGCACCGTTTACATGAGAACCATAACCTGTGTACGTTAAGGAATGGGAAGTTCAGCTGTGGCACCGTTCACATCAGAGCCATACCATGTGTACGTTAAGGAATGGGAAGTTAAGCTGTGGCACCGTTCACATGAGAGCCATACCCTGTGCCCATTAAGCAATGGGAAGTTAAGTTGTGGCACCGTTCACATGAGAGCCATACCTTGTATACGTTAAGGAATGGGAAGTTAAGCTGTGGCACCGTTCACATGAGATCCATACATTCTGTACATTAAGGAATGGGAAGTTAAGCTGTGGCACCATTCACATGAGAACCATACCCTGTGTACGTTAAGGAATGGGAAGTTCAGCTGTGGCACCGTTCACATGAGAGCCATACTCTGTGCACGTTAAGGAATGAGAAGTTAAGCTGTGGAACCATTCACATGAGAGCCATACTCTGTGCACGTTAAGGAATGGGAAGTTAAGCTGTGGCACTGTTTACATGAGATCCATACCCTGTGTACGTTAAGGAATGGGAAGTTAAGCTGTGGCACCGTTCACATGAGAGCCATACCTGTGTACGTTAAGGAATGGGAAGTTAAGCTGTGGCACTATTCACATGAGAGCCAAACTCTGTGTATGCTAAGGAATGGGAAGTTAAGCTGTGGCACCATTCACATGAGAACAATATTCTGTGCACGTTAAGGCATGGGAAGTTAAGCGGTGGCACCATTCACACGAGAGCCATACCCTGTGTACGTTAAGGAATTGGAAGTTAAGCTGTGGCACCGTTCACATGAGAGCCATACCCTGTGCACGTTAAGGAATGGGAAGTTAAGCTGTGGCACCGTTTACATGAGACCCATACCCTGTGTACGTTAATAAATTTGAAGTTAAGCTGTGGCACTTTTCACATGAGAGCCATACCCTGTGCCCATTAAGCAATGGGAAGTTAAGTTGTGGCACCGTTGACATGAGAGCCATACCTTGTGTAGCTTAAGGAATGGGAAGTTAAGCTGTGGCACCGTTCACATGAGATCCATACATTCTGTACATTAAGGAATGGGAAGTTAAGCTGTGGCACCATTCACATGAGAACCATAACCTGTGTACGTTAAGGAATGGGAAGTTCAGCTGTGGCACCGTTCACATCAGAGCCATACCATGTGTACGTTAAGGAATGGGAAGTTAAGCTGTGGCACCGTTCACATGAGAGCCATACCCTGTGCCCATTAAGCAATGGGAAGTTAATTTGTGGCACCGTTCACATGAGAGCCATACCTTGTATAGGTTAAGGAATGGGAAGTTAAGCTGTGGCACCATTCACATGAGATCCATACATTCTGTACATTAAGGAATGGGAAGTTAAGCTGTGGCACCATTCACATGAGAACCATACGCTGTGTACGTTAAGGCATGGGAAGTTCAGCTGTGGCACCGTTCACATGAGAGCCATACTGTGTGCACGTTAAGGAATGAGAAGTTAAGCTGTGGAAGCATTCACATGAGAGCCATACTCTGTGCACGTTAAGGAATGGGAAGTTAAGCGGTGGCACTGTTTACATGAGATCCATACCCTGTGTACGTTAAGGAATGGGAAGTTAAGCTGTGGCACCGTTCACATGAGAGCCATACCCTGTGCACCTTAAGGAATGGGAAGTTAAGCTGTGGCACCTTTCACATGAGAGCCATACCCTGTGCCCATTAAGCAATGGGAAGTTAAGTTGTGGCACCGTTGACATGAGAGCCATACCTTGTGTAGGTTAAGGAATGGGAAGTTCAGCTGTGGCACCGTTCACATCAGAGCCATACCATGGGTACGTTAAGGAATGGGAAGTTAAGATGTGGCACCGTTCACATGAGAGCCATACCCTGTGCCCATTAAGCAATGGGAAGTTAAGTTGTGGCACCGTTCACATGAGAGCTATACCTTGTATACGTTAGGGAATGGGAAGTTAAGCTGTGGCACCGTTCACATGAGAGCCATACCCTGTGTACATTAAGGAATGTGAAGTTATGCTGTGGCACCGTTCACATGAGAGCATACCCTGTGCCCATTAAGCAATGGGAAGTTAAGTTGTGGCACCATTCACATAAGAGCCATACCTTTTGTACGTTAAGGAATGGGAAGTTAAGCTGTGGCACCGTTCACATGACATCCATACATTATGTACATTAAGGAATGGGAAGTTAAGCTGTGGCACCATTCACATGAGAGCCACACCCTGTGTACGTTAAGGAATGGGAAGTCAAGCTGTGGCACCGTTCACATGAGAGCCATACCCTGTGCACGTTAAGGAATGGGAAGTTAAGGTGTGGCACCGTTTACATGAGATCCATACCCTGGGTACGTTAAGAAATGGGAAGTTAAGCTGTGGCACAGTTCACATGAGAGCCATACATCTGTACGTTAAGGAATGGGAAGTTAAGCTGTGGCACTGTTCACATGAGAGCCATACCTTGTGTACGTAAAGGAATGGGAAGTTAAGCTGTGGCACCATTCACATGAGATCCATACATTCTGTACATTAAAGAATGGGAAGTTAAGCTGTGACACCATTGACATGAGAGCCACACCCTGTGTACGTTAAGGAATGGGAAGTTAAGCGGTGGCACCGTTCACATGAGAGCCATATCCTGTGCACGTTAAGGAATGGGAAGTTAAGCTGTGGCACCGTTTACATGAGATCCATACTCTGTGTACGTTAAGAAATCGGAAGCTAAGCTGTGGCACAGTTCACATGAGAGCCATACATCTGTACGTTAAGGAATGGGAAGTTAAGCTGTGGCACTGTTCACATGAGAGCCATACCCTGTGTACGTAAAGGAATAGGAAGTTAAGCTGTGGCACCATTCACATGAGAGCCATACTCTGTGCACGTTAAGGAATGAGAAGTTAAGCTGTGGCACCATTCACATGAGAGCCATACTGTGTGCACGTTAAGGAATGGGAAGTTCAGCTGTGGCACCGTTTTCATGAGATCCATATCCTGTGTACGGTAATGAATGGGAAGTTAAGCTGTGGCACCGTTCACATGAGAGCCATACCTGTGTACGTTAAGGAATTGGAAGTTAAGCTGTTGCACTGTTCACATGAGAGCCAAACTCTGTGTACGTTAAGGAATGGGAAGTTAAGCTGTGGCACCATTCACATGAGAACCATACTCTGTGCACGTTAAGGAATGGGAAGTTAAGCGGTGGCACCGTTCACACGAGAGCCATACCCTGTGTATGTTAAGGAATGGGAAGTTAAGCTGTGGCACCGGTCACATGAGAGCCATACCCTGTGTACGTTAAAGAATGGGAAGTTAAGCTGTGGCACCGTTTAGATGAGATCCATACCATGTGTACGTTAAGAAATGGGAAGTTAAGCTGTGGCACCGTTCACATGAGAGCCATACATCTGTACGTTAAGGAATGGGAAGTTTAGCTGTGACACTGTTCACATGAGAGCCATACCCTGTGTACGTAAAGGAATCGGAAGTTAAGCTGGGGCATCGTTTACATGAGATCCATACCCTGTGTACGTTAAGAAATGGGAAATTAAGCTGTGGCACCGTTCACATGACATCCATACATTCTGTACATTAAGGAATGGGAAGTTAAGCTGTGGCACCGTTCACATGATAGCCACACTCTGTGCAATTTAAGGAATGGAAAGTTAAGCTGTGGCACCATTCACATGAGAGCCATACTCTGTGCACGTTAAGGAATGGGAGTTAAGCTCTGGCACCTTTCACATGAGAGCCATACACTTTGTACGTTAAGGAATGGGAAGTTAAGCTGTGGCACCGTTTACATTGAGATCCATACCCTGTGTACGTTAAGGAATGGGAGATTAATCTGTGGCACCGTTCACATGAGAGCCATAGCTGTGTACGTTAAGGAATGGGAAGTTAAGCTGTGGCACCATTCACATGAGAGCCATACTCTGTGCACGTTAAGGAATGGGAAGTTAAGCTGTGGCACCATTCACATGAGATCCATACACTCTGTACGTTAAGGAATGGGAAGTTAAGCTGTGGCACCGTTCACATGAGAGCCATACCCTTTGTACATTAAGGAATGGGAAGTTAAGCTGTGGCACCATTCACATGAGAGTCATACTCTGTGCACGTTAGGGAATGGGAAGTTAAGCTGTGGCACCGTTTACATGAGATCCATACCCTGTGTACGTTAAGAAATGGGAAGTTAAGCTGTGGCACCGTTCACATGAGAGTCATACATCTGTACGTTAAGGAATGGGAAGTTAAGCTGTGGCACTGTTCACATGAGAGCCATACCCTGTGTACGTAAAGGAATGGGAAGTTAAGCTGTGGCACCATTCACATGAGAGCCATACTCTGTGTATGTTAAGGAATGGGAAGTTAATCTGTGGCACCATTCACATGAGAACCATACTCTGTGCACGTTAAGGAATGGGAAGTTAAGCGGTGGCACCGTTCACACGAGAGCCATACCCTGTGTATGTTAAGGAATGGGAAGTTAAGCTGTGGCACCGTTCACACGAGAGCCATACCCTGTGCACGTTAAGGAATGGGAAGTTAAGCTGTGGCACCGTTTACATGAGATCCATACCCTGTGTACGTTAAGGAATGGGAAGTTAAGCTATGGCACCGTTCACATGAGAGCCATACCTGTGTATGTTAAAGAATGGGAAGTTAAGGTGTGGCACCGTTCACATGAGAGCCATACCCTGTGTACGTTAAAAAATTTGAAGTTAAGCTGTGGCACCGTTCACATGAGAGCCATACCCTGTGCACGTTAAGGAATGGGAAGTTAAGCTGTGGCACCCTTCACATGAGATCCATACATTCTGTACATTAAAGAATGGGAAGTTAAGCTGTGACACCATTGACATGAGAGCCACACCCTGTGTACTTTAAGGAATGGGAAGTTAAGCTGTGGCACCGTTCACATGAGAGCCATACCCTGTGTACGTTAAGGAATGGGAAGTTAAGCTGTGGCACCGTTCACATGAGAGCCATACATCTGTACGTTAAGGAATGGGAAGTTAAGCTGTGGCACTGTTCACATGAGAGCCATACACTGTGAACGTAAAGGAATGGGAAGTTAAGCTGTGGCACCATTCACATGAGAGTCATACTCTGTGAACGTTACGGAATGGGAAGTTAAGCTGTGGCACCGTTCACACGAGAGCCATACCCTGTGTATGTTAAGGAATGGGAAGTTAAGCTGTGGCACAGTTCACATGAGAGCCATACCCTGTGTACGTTAAGGAATGGGAAGTTAAGCTGTGGCACCGTTCACATGAGAGCCACACCCTGTGTACATTAAGGAATGGGAAGTTAAGCTGTGGCACCATTCACATGAGATCCATACTCTGTGCACGTTAAGGAATGGTAAGTTAAGCTGTGGCACGGTTTACATGAGATCCATACCATGTGTACGTTAAGGAATGGGAGATTAGGCTGTGGCACCGTTCACATGAGAGCCATACCTGTGTAGGTTAAGGAATGAGAAGTTAAGCTGTGGCACCGTTCACATGAGATCCATACACTCTGTACGTTAAGGAATGGGAAGTTAAGCTGTGGCACCGTTCACATGAGAGCCATACCCTCTGTATGTTAAGGAATGGGAAGTTAAGCTGTGGCCCCGTTCACATGAGAGCCATAATCTGTGTACGTTAAGGAATGGGAAGTTAAGCTGTGGCACTGTTCACATGAGAGCCATAACCTGTGTACGAAAAGGAATGGGAAGTTAAGCTGTGGCACCATTGACATGAGAGCCATACTCTGTGCACGTTAAGGAATGGGAAGTTAAGCTGTGGCACCATTCACATGAGAGTCATAATCTGTGCATGTTAAGGAATGGGAAGTTCAGCTGTGGCATCGTTCACATGAGAGCCATACCCTGTGTATGTTAAGGAATGGGAAGTTAAGCTGTGGCCCCGTTCACATGAGAGCCATACTCTGTGTACGTTAAGGAATCGGAAGTTAAGCTGTGGCACCGTTCACATGAGAGCCATACTCTGTGTACCTTAAGGAATGGGAAGTTAAGCTGTGGCACCGTTCACATGAGAGAATACCCTGTGCCCATTAAGGAATGGGAAGTTAAGCTGAGGCACCGTTCACATGAGATCCATACGTTCTGTACATTAAGGAATGGGAAGTTAAGCTGTGACACCATTCACATGAGAGCCACACCCTCTGTTCGTTAAGGAATGGGAAGTTAAGCTGTACCACCGTTCACATGAGAGCCATACCCTGTGCACGTTAAGGAATGGGAAGTTAAGCTGTGGCACAGTTTACATGAGATCCATACCCTGTGTACGTTAAGGACTTGGAAGTTAAGCGGTGTCACCGTTCACACGAGAGCCATACCCTGTATATGTTAAGGAATGAGAAGTTAAGCTGTGGCACCGGTCACATGAGAGCCATACTCTGTGTACGTTAAGGAATGGGAAGTTAAGCTGTGGCACTGTTCACATGAGAACCATACCCTGTGTACGTAAAGGAATGGGAAGTTAAGCTGTGGCACCATTCACATGAGAGCCATACTCTGTGCACATTAAGGAATGGGAAGTTCAGCTGTGGCACCGTTTACATGAGATCCATACCCTGTGTACGTTAATGAATGGGAAGTTAAGCTGTGGCACCGTTCACATGAGAGCCATACCTGTGTACGTTAAGGAATGGGAAGTTAAGCTGTGGCACTGTTCACATGAGAGCCAAAGTCTGTGTAGGTTAAGGAATGGGAAGTTAAGCTGTGGCACCATTCACATGAGAACCATACTCTGTGCACGTTAAGGAATGGGAAGTTAAGCGGTGGCACCGTTCACACGAGAGCCATACCCTGTGTATGTTAAGGAATGGGAAGTTAAGCTGTGGCACCGGTCACATGAGAGCCATACTCTGTGTACGTTAAGGAATGGGAAGTTAAACTGTGGCACCGTTCACATGAGAGCCATATTCTGTGCACGTTAAGGATTGGGAAGTTAAGCTGTGGCACCATTCACATGAGAGCCATACACTGTGAATGTTAAGGAATGGGAAGTTCAGCTGTGGCACAGTTCACATGAGAGCCATACCCTGTGTATGTTAAGGAATGGGAAGTTCAGGTATGGCACCGTTCACATGAGAGCCGTACTCTGTGTACGTTAAGGAATTGGAAGTTAAGCTGTGGCACCGTTCACATGAGAGCCATACCCTGTGTACGTTAAGGAATGGGAAGATAAGCTGTGGCACCGTTCACATGAGAGCATACCCTGTGCCCATTAAGGAATGGGAAGTTAAGTTGTGGCACCGTTCACATGAGAGCCATACCTTGTGTACGTTAAGGAATGGGAAGTTAAGCTGTGGCACCGTTCACATGAGATCCATACCCTGTGTATGTTAAGGAATGGGAGCCATACTCTGTGTACGTTAAGGAATCGGAAGTTAAGCTGTGGCACCGTTCACATGAGAGCCATACTCTGTGTACGTTAAGGAATCGGAAGTTAAGCTGTGGCACCGTTCACATGAGAGCCATACCCTGTGTACCTTAAGGAATGGGAAGTTAAGCTGTGGCACCGTTCACATGAGAGAATACCCTGTGCCCATTAAGGAATGGGAAGTTAAGCTGAGGCACCGTTCACATGAGATCCATACGTTCTGTACATTAAGGAATGGGAAGTTAAGCTGTGACACCATTCACATGAGAGCCACACCCTCTGTACGTTAAGGAATGGGAAATTAAGCTGTACCACCGTTCACATGAGAGCCATACCCTGTGCACGTTAAGGAATGGGAAGTTAAGCTGTGGCACAGTTTACATGAGATCCATACCCTGTGTACGTTAAGGACTTGGAAGTTAAGCGGTGTCACCGTTCACACGAGAGCCATACCCTGTATATGTTAAGGAATGAGAAGTTAAGCTGTGGCACCGGTCACATGAGAGCCATACTCTGTGTACGTTAAGGAATGGGAAGTTAAGCTGTGGCACTGTTCACATGAGAACCATACCCTGTGTACGTAAAGGAATGGGAAGTTAAGCTGTGGCACCATTCACATGAGAGCCATACTCTGTGCACATTAAGGAATGGGAAGTTCAGCTGTGGCACCGTTTACATGAGATCCATACCCTGTGTACGTTAATGAATGGGAAGTTAAGCTGTGGCACCGTTCACATGAGAGCCATACCTGTGTACGTTAAGGAATGGGAAGTTAAGCTGTGGCACTGTTCACATGAGAGCCAAAGTCTGTGTAGGTTAAGGAATGGGAAGTTAAGCTGTGGCACCATTCACATGAGAACCATACTCTGTGCACGTTAAGGAATGGGAAGTTAAGCGGTGGCACCGTTCACACGAGAGCCATACCCTGTGTATGTTAAGGAATGGGAAGTTAAGCTGTGGCACCGGTCACATGAGAGCCATACTCTGTGTACGTTAAGGAATGGGAAGTTAAACTGTGGCACCGTTCACATGAGAGCCATATTCTGTGCACGTTAAGGATTGGGAAGTTAAGCTGTGGCACCATTCACATGAGAGCCATACACTGTGAATGTTAAGGAATGGGAAGTTCAGCTGTGGCACAGTTCACATGAGAGCCATACCCTGTGTATGTTAAGGAATGGGAAGTTCAGGTATGGCACCGTTCACATGAGAGCCGTACTCTGTGTACGTTAAGGAATTGGAAGTTAAGCTGTGGCACCGTTCACATGAGAGCCATACCCTGTGTACGTTAAGGAATGGGAAGATAAGCTGTGGCACCGTTCACATGAGAGCATACCCTGTGCCCATTAAGGAATGGGAAGTTAAGTTGTGGCACCGTTCACATGAGAGCCATACCTTGTGTACGTTAAGGAATGGGAAGTTAAGCTGTGGCACCGTTCACATGAGATCCATACATTCTGTACATTAAGGAATGGGAAGTTAAGCTGTGACACCATTCACATGAGAGCCACACCCTCTGTACGTTAAGGAATGGGATGTTAAGCTGTGGCACCGTTCACATGAGAGCCATACCCTGTGCACGTTAAGGAATGGGAAGTTAAGCTGTGGCACCGTTTACATGAGATCCATTACCTGTGTACGTTAAGGAATGGGAACTTAAGCTGTGGCACCGTTCACATGAGAGCCATACCTGTGTACGTTAAGGAATGGGAAGTTAAGCTGTGGCACTGTTCACATGAGAGCCAAACTCTGTGTATGTTAAGGAATGGGAAGTTAAGCTGTGGCACCATTCACATGAGAACCATACTCTGTGCACGTTAAGGAATGGGAAGTTAAACGGTGGCACCGTTCACACGAGAGCCATACCCTGTGTATGTTAAGGAATGGGAAGTTAAGCTGTGGCACCGTTCACACGAGAGCCATACCCTGTGCACGTTAAGGAATGGGAAGTTAAGCTGTGGCACCGTTTACATGAGATCCATACCCTGTGTACGTTAAGGAATGGGAAGTTAAGCGGTGTCACCGTTCACACGAGAGCCATACCCTGTATATGTTAAGGAATGGGAAGTTAAGCTGTGGCACCGGTCACATGAGAGCCATACCCTCTGTACGTTAAGGAATGGGAAGTTAAGCTGTGGCACTCTTCACATGAGAGCCATACCCTGTGTACGTAAAGGAATGGGAAGTTAAGCTGTGGCACCATTCACATGAGAGCCATACCCTGTGCACGTTACGGAATGGGAAGTTAAGCTGTGGCACCGTTCACACGAGAGCCATACCCTCTGTATGTTAAGGAATGGGAAGTTAAGCTGTGGCACCGTTCACATGAGAGCCATACCCTGTGTACGTTAAGGAATTTGAAGTTAAGCTGTGGCACCGTTCACATGAGAGCCATACCTGTGTACGTTAAGGAATGGGAAGTTAAGCTGTGGCACCATTCACATGAGAGCCATACTCTGTGCACGTTAAGGAATGGGAAGTTAAGCTGTGGCACCGTTCACATGAGATCCATACACTCTGTAGGTTAAGGAATGGGAAGTTAAGCTGTGGCACCGTTCACATGAGAGCCATACCCTGTGTACATTAAGGAATGGGAAGTTAAGCTGTGGCACTATTCACATGAGATCCATACTCTGTGCACGTTAAGGAATGGGAAGTTAAGCTGTAGCAAAGTTTACATGAGATCCATACCCTGTGTACGTTAATGAATGGGAGATTAAGCTGTGGCACCGTTCACATGAGAGCCATACATCTGTACGTTAAGGAATGGGAAGTTAAGCTGTGGCACTGTTCACATGAGAGCCATACCTGTGTTCGTTAACGAATGGGAAGTTAAGCTGTGGCACCATTCACATGAGAGCCATACTCTGTGCACGTTAAGGAATGGGAAGTTAAGCTGTGGCACCGTTCACATGAGATCCATACACTCTGTACATTAAGGAATGGGAAGTTAAGCTGTATCACCGTTCACATGAGAGCCATACCCTCTGTACATTAAGGAATGGGAAGTTAAGCTGTGGCACCATTCACATGAGAGCCATAATCTGTGCACGTTAAGGAATGGGAAGTTAAGCTGTGGCACCGTTCACATGAGATCCATACATTCTGTACATTAAGGAATGGGAAGTTAAGCTGTGGCACCGTTCACATGAGAGCCATACTCTGTGTACGTTAAGGAATGGGAAGTTAAGCTGTGGCACCATTCACATGAGAACCATACCCTGTGTACGTTAAGGAATGGGAAGTTCAGCTGTGGCACCGTTCACATGAGAGCCATACTCTGTGCACGTTAAGGAATGGGAAGTTAAGCTGTGGCACCGTTTACATGAGATCTATAAACTGTGTACGTTAAGGAATGGGAAGTTAAGCTGTGGCACCGTTCACATGAGAGCCATAACTCTGTACGTTAAGGAATGGGAAGTTAAGCTGTGGCACTGTTCACATGAGTGCCATACCCTGTGTACGTTAAGGAATGGGAAGTTAAGCTGTATCACCACTCACATGAGAGCCATACTCTGTGCATGTTAAGGAACGGGAAGTTCAGCTGTTGCACCGTTCACATGAGAGCCATACCTTGTGTATGTTAAGGAATGGGAAGTTAAGCTCTGGCACCGTTCACATGAGAGCCATACCCTGTGTACGTTAAGGAATGGGAAGTTAAGCTGTGGCACCGTTCACATGAGAGCCATACCCTGTGTACGTTATGGAATGGGAAGTTAAGCTGTGGAACCGCTCACATGAGAGCATACCCTGTGCCCATTAAGTAATGAGAAGCTAAGGTGTGGCACCGTTCACATGAGAGCCATACCTTGTGTACGTTAAGAAATGGGAAGTTAAGCTGTGGCACCGTTCACATGAGATCCATACATTCTGTACATTAAGGAATGGGAAGTTAAGCTGTGGTAACATTCACATGAGAGCCACATCCTGTGTACGTTAAGGAATGGGAAGTTAAGCAGTGGCACCGTTTACATGAGATCCATAACCTGTGTACGTTAAGGAATGGGAAGTTAAGCTGTGGCACGTTCACATGAGAGCCATACCTTGTGTACGTTAAGTAATGGAAAGTTAAGGTGAGGCACCGTTCACATGAGAGCCATACCTTGTGTACGTTAAGGAATGGGAAGTTAAGCTGTGGCACCGTTCACATGAGATCCATACATTCTGTACATTAAGGAATGGGAAGTTAAGCTGTGGCACCGTTCACATGAGAGCCATACTCTGTGTACGTTAAGGAATGGGAAGTTAAGCTGTGGCACCTTTCACATGAGTGCCATTCCCTGTGTACGTTAATTAATGGGAAGTTAAGCTGTGGCACCGTTCACATGAGAGCATACCCTGTGCCCATTAAGCAATGGGAAGTTAAGTTGTGGCACCGTTCACATGAGAGCCATACCTTGTGGAGGTTAAGGAATGGGAAGTTAAGCTGTGGCAGCGTTCACATGAGATCCATACATTCTGTATATTAAGGAATGGGAAGTTAAGCTGTGGCACCATTCACATGAGAGCCATACACTGTGTAGGTTAAGGAATGGGAAGTTAAGCTGTAGCACCACTCACATGAGAGCCATACTCTGTGCATGTTAAGGAATGGGAAGTTCAGATGTGGCACCGTTCACATGAGAGCCATACCCTGTGTATGTTAAGCAATGGGAAGTTAAGCTGTGGCACCGTTCACATGAGAGCCATACTCTGTGTACGTTAAGGAATGGGAAGTTAAGCTGTGGCACCTTTCACATGAGAGCCATACCGTTTGTACGTTAAGAAATGGGAAGTTAAGCTGTGGCACCGTTTACATGACATCCATACCCTGTGTACGTTAAGGAATGGGAAATTCAGCTGTGGCACCGTTCACATGAGAGCCATACCTGTGTTCGTTAACGAATGGGAAGTTAAGCTGTGGCACCATTCACATGAGAGCCATACTCTGTGCACGTTAAGGAATGGGAAGTTAAGCTGTGGCACCGTTCACATGAGATCCATACACTCTGTACATTAAGGAATGGGAAGTTAAGCTGTATCACCGTTCACATGAGAGCCATACCCTGTGTACATTAAGGAATGGGAAGTTAAGCTGTGGCACCATTCACATGAGAGCCATAATCTGTGCACGTTAAGGAATGGGAAGTTAAGCTGTGGCACCTTTCACATGAGAGCATACCCTGTGCCCATTAAGCAATGGGAAGTTAAGTTGTGGCACCGTTGACATGAGAGCCATACCTTGTGTACGTTAAGGAATGGGAAGTTAAGCTGTGGCACCGTTCACATGAGAGCATACCCTGTGCCCATTAAGCAATGGGAAGTTAAGTTGTGGCACCGTTCACATGAGAGCCATACCTTGTGTACGTTAAGGAACGGGAAGTTAAGCTGTGGCACCGTTCACATGAGATCCATACATTCTGTACATTAAGGAATTGGAAGTTAAGCTGTGACACCATTCACATGAGAGCCACACCCTCTGTACGTTAAGGAATGGGAAGTTAAGCTGTGGCACCGTTCACATGAGAGCCATACCCTGTGCACGTTAAGGAATGGGAAGTTAAGCTGTGGCACCGTTTACATGAGATCCATACCCTGTGTACGTTAAGGACTGGGAAGTTAAGCGGTGTCACCGTTCACACGAGAGCCATACCCTGTATATGTTAAGGAATGGGAAGTTAAGCTGTGGCACCGGTCACATGAGAGCCATACCCTCTGTACGTTAAGGAATGGGAAGTTAAGCTGTGGCACTGTTCACATGAGAGCCATACCCTGTGTACGATAAGAAATGGGAAGTTAAGCTGTGGCACCGTTCACATGAGAGCCATACATCTGTACGTTAAGGAATGGAAAGTTAAGCTGTGGCACCGTTCACATGAGAGCCATACCCTGTGTATGATAAGGAATGGGAAGTTAAGCTGTGGCACCGTTCACATGAGAGCCATACTCTGTGTACGTTAAGGAATGGGAAGTTAAGCTGTGGCACCGTTCACATGAGAGCCATACACTGTGTACGTTAAGGAATGGGAAGTTAAGCTGTAGCACCGTTCACATGAGTGCCATACCCTGTGCACGTTAAGGAATGGGAAGTTAAGCTGTGGTACCGTTTACATGAGATCCATACCCTGTGTACGTTAAGAAATGGGAAATTAAGCTGTGGCACAGTTCACATGAGAGCCATACATCTGTACGTTAAGTAATGGGAACTTAAGCTGTGGCACTGTTCACATGAGAGCCATACCTTGTGTACGTAAAGGAATGGGAAGTTAAGCTGTGGCACCATTCACATGAGAGCCATACTCTGTGCACGTTAAGGAATGGGAAGTTAAGCTGTGGCACCGTTCACATGAGATCCATACACTCTGTACATTAAGGAATGGGAAGTTAAGCTGTATCACCGTTCACATGAGAGCCATACCCTGTGTACATTAAGGAATGGGAAGTTAAGCTGTGGCACCATTCACATGAGAGCCATAATCTGTGCACGTTAAGGAATGGGAAGTTAAGCTGTGTCACCGTTTACATGAGATCCACTGCCTGTGTACTTTAAGAAATGGGATGTTAAGCTGTGGCACCGTTCACATGAGAGCCATACATCTGTACGTTAAGGAATGGGAAGTTATGCTGTGGCACTGTTCACATGAGAGCCATAACCTGTGTACGTAAAGGAATGGGAAGTTAAGCTGTGGCACCATTCACATGAGAGCCATACTCTCTGCACGTTAAGGAATGGGAAGTTAAGCTGTGGCACCGTTTACATGAGATCCATATCCTGTGTACGTTAAGGAATGGGAAGTTAAACTGTGGCACCGTTCACATGAGAGCCATACCCTGTGTACGTTAAGGAATGGGAAGTTAAGCTGTGGCACCGTTCACATGAGAGCCATACCCTGTGCCCATTAAGCAATGGGAAGTTAAGTTGTGGCACCGTTCACATCAGAGCCATACCTTGTGTACGTTAAGGAATGGGAAGTTAAGCTCTGGCACCGTTCACATGAGATCCATACATTCTGCACGTTAAGGAATGGGAAGTTAAGCTGTGGCACTGTTCACATGAGAGCCATACCCTGTGTACGTAAAGGAATGGGAAGTTAAGCTGTGGCACCATTCACATGAGAGCCATACTCTGTGCACGTTAAGGACTGGGAAGTTAAGCGGTGTCACCGTTCACACGAGAGCCATACCCTGTATAAGTTAAGGAATGGGAAGTTAAGCTGTGGCACCGGTCACATGAGAGCCATACCCTCTGTACGTTAATGAATGGGAATTTAAGCTGTGGCACTGTTCACATGAGAACCATACCCTGTGTACGTTAAGGAATGGGAAGTTAAGCTGCGGCACCGTTCACACGAGAGCCATACCCTGTGTATGTTAAGGAAAGGGAAGTTAAGCTGTGGCACCGTTCACATGAGAGCCATACCCTGTGTACGTTAAGGAATGGGAGGTTAAGCTGTGGCACCATTGACATAAGAGCCATACACTGTGTACGTTAAGGAATGGGAAATTAAGCTGTTGCACCGTTCACATGAGAGCCATAGCTGTGTACGTTAAGGAATGGGAAGTTAAGCTGTGGCACTGTTCACATGAGAGCCATATCATGCGTACATTAAGGAATGGGAAGTTAAGCTGTGGCACCATTCACATGAGAGCCATACTCTGTGCACTTTAAGGAATGGGAAGTTAAGCTGTAGCACCATTCACATGAGAGCCATATTCTGTGCATGTTAAGGAACGGGAAGTTAAGCTGTGGCACCTTTCACATGAGAGCCATTCCCTGTGTACGTTAAGAAATGGGAAGTTAAGCTGTATCACCGTTCACATGAGATCCATACCCTGTGTACGTTAAGGAATGGGAAATTAAGCTGTGGCACCGTTCACATGAGATCCATTCATTCTGTACATTAAGGAATTGGAACTTAAGCTGTGGCACCGTTCACATGAGAGCCATACTCTTTGCAATTTAAGGAATGGGAAGTTAAGCTGTGGCACCATTCACATGAGAGCCATACTCTGTGCACGTTAAGGAATGGGATGTTAAGCTGTGGCACCTTTCACATGAGAGCCATACCCTTTGAACGTTAAGAAATGGGAAGTTAAGCTGTGGCACCGTCTACATGAGATCCATACCCTGTGTACGTTAAGGAATGGGAAATTAAGCTATGGCACCGTTCACATGAGTGCCATACCTGTGTACGTTAAGGAATGGGAAGTTAAGCTGTGGCACCATTCACATGAGAGCCATACTCTGTGCACGTTAAGGAATGGGAAGTTAAGCTGTGGCATCGTTCACATGAGATCCATACACTCTGTACGTTAAGGAATGGGAAGTCAAGCTGTGGCACCGTTCACATGAGAGCCATACCCTGTGTACATTAAGGAATGGGAAGTTAAGCTGTGGCACCATTCACATGAGAGCCATATTCTCTACACGTTAAGGAATGGGAAGTTAAGCTGTCGCACCGTTTACATGAGATCCATACCCTGTGTACGTTAAAAAATGGGAAGTTAAGCTGTGGCACCGTTCACATGAGAGCCATACCCTGTGCCCATTAAGCAATGGGAAGTTAAGTTGTGGCACCGTTCACATGAGAGCCATACCTTGTGTACGTTAAGGAATGGGAAGTTAAGTTGTGGCACCGTTCACATGAGATCCATACATTCTGTACATTAAGGAATGGGAAGTTAAGCTGTGGCACCATTCACATGAGAACCATAACCTGTGTACGTTAAGGAATGGGAAGTTCAGCTGTGGCACCGTTCACATGAGAGCCATACTCTGTGCACGTTAAGGAATGGGAAGTTAAGCTGTGGCACCGTTTACATGAGATCTATAAACTGTGTACGTTAAGGAATGGGAAGTTAAGCTGTGGCACCGTTCACATGAGAGCCATACCTCTGTACGTTAAGGAATGGGAAGTTAAGCTGTGGCACTGTTCACATGAGTGCCATACCCTGTGTACGTTAAGGAATGGGAAGTTAAGCTGTATCACCACTCACATGAGAGCCATACTCTGTGCATGTTAAGGAAAGGGAAGTTCAGCTGTGGCACCTTTCACATGAGAGCCATACCCTGTGTATGTTAAGGAATGGGAAGTTAAGCTGTGGCACCGTTCACATGAGAGCCATACCCTGTGTACGTTAAGGAATGGGAAGTTAAGCTCTGGCACCGTTCACATGAGAGCCATACCCTGTGTACGTTATGGAATGGGAAGTTAAGCTGTGGAACCGCTCACATGAGAGCATACCCTGTGCCCATTAAGTAATGGGAAGCTAAGGTGTGGCACCGTTCACATGAGAGCCATACCTTGTGTACGTTAAGGAATGGGAAGTTAAGCTGTGGCACCGTTCACATGAGATCCATACATTCTGTACATTAAGGAATGGGAAGTTAAGCTGTGGTAACATTCACATGAGAGCCACATCCTGTGTACGTTAAGGAATGGGAAGTTAAGCTGTGGCACCGTTTACATGAGATCCATAATATGTGTACGTTAAGGAATGTGAAGTTAAGCTGTGGCACGTTCACATGAGAGCCCTACCTTGTGTACGTTAAGTAATGGAAAGTTAAGGTGTGGCACCGTTCACATGAGAGCCATACCTTGTGTACGTTAAGGAATGGGAAGTTAAGCTGTGGCACCGTTCACATGAGATCCATACATTCTGTACATTAAGGAATGGGAAGTTAAGCTGTGGCACCGTTCACATGAGAGCCATTCCCTGTGTACGTTAATTAATGGGAAGTTAAGCTGTGGCACCGTTCACACGAGAGCATACCCTGTGCCCATTAAGCAATGGGAAGTTAAGTTGTGGCACCGTTCACATGAGAGCCATACCTTGTGTACGTTAAGGAATGGGAAGTTAAGCTGTGACAGCGTTCACATGAGATCCATACATTCTGTATATTAAGGAATGGGAAGTTAAGCTGTGGCACCATTCACATGAGAGCCATACACTGTGTACGTTAAGGAATGGGAAGTTAAGCTGTAGCACCACTCACATGAGAGCCATACTCTGTGCATGTTAAGGAATGGGAAGTTCAGGTGTGGCACCGTTCACATGAGAGCCATACCCTGTGTATGTTAAGGAATGGGAAGTTAAGCTGTGGCACCGTTCACATGAGAGCCATACTCTCTGTACGTTAAGGAATGGGAAGTTAAGCTGTGGCACCGTTCACATGAGAGCCATACACTGTGTACGTTAAGGAATGGGAAGTTAAGCTGTGGCACCACTCAAATGAGAGCCATACTCTGTGAATGTTAAGGAATGGGAAGTTCAGATGTGGCACGGTTCACATTAGAGCCATACCCTGTGTATGTTAAGGAATGGGAAGTTAAGCTGTGGCACCGTTCACATGAGAGCCATACTCTGTGTACGTTAAGGAATGGGAAGTTAAGCTGTGGCACCGTTCACATGAGAGCCATACACTGTGTAGGTTAAGGAATGGGAAGTTAAGCTGTAGCACCGTTCACATGAGAGCCATACCCTGTGCACGTTAAGGAATGGGAAGTTAAGCTGTGGCACCCTTTACATGAGATCCATACCCTGTGTACGTTAAGAAATGGGAAGTTAAGCTGTGGCACAGTTCACATGAGAGCCATACATCTGTACGTTAAGGAATGGGAAGTTAAGCTGTGGCACTGTTCACATGAGAGCCATACCTTGTGTACGTAAAGGAATGGGAAGTTAAGCTGTGGCACCATTCACATGAGAGCCATACTCTGTGCTCGTTAAGGAATGAGAAGTTAAGCTGTGGCACCGTTTACATGACATCCATACCCTGTGTACGTTAAGGAATGGGAAGTTAAGCTGTGGCACCGTTCACATGAGAGCCATACCCTGTGTACGTTAAGGAATGGGAAGTTAAGCTGTGGCACCGTTCACATGAGAGCCATACCCTGTGCCCATTAAGCAATGGGAAGTTAAGTTGTGGCACCGTTCACATGAGAGCCATACCTTGTGTAGGTTAAGGAATGGGAAGTTAAGCTGTGGCACCGTTCACATGAGATCCATACATTCTGTACATTAAGGAATGGGAAGTTAAGCTGTGGCACCATTCACATGAGAACCATACCCTCTGTACGTTAAGGAATGGGAAGTTCAGCTGTGGCACCGTTCACATGAGAGCCATACTCTGTGCACGTTAAGGAATGGGAAGTTAAGCTGTGGCACCGTTTACATGAGATCTATAAACTGTGTACGTTAAGGAATGGGAAGTTAAGCTCTGGCACCGTTCACATGAGAGCCATACCTCTGTACGTTAAGGAATGGGAAGTTAAGCTGTGGCACTGTTCACATGAGTGCCATACCCTGTGTACGTTAAGGAATGGGAAGTTAAGCTGTATCACCACTCACATGAGAGCCATACTCTGTGGATGTTAAGGAACGGGAAGTTAAGCTGTGGCACCGTTCACATGAGAGCCATACCCTGTGTACATTAAGGAATGGGAAGTTAAGCTGTGGCACCGTTCACATGAGAGCCATACCCTGTGTACGTTATGGAATGGGAAGTTAAGCTGTGGAACCGTTCACATGAGAGCATACCCTGTGCCCATTAAGTAATGGGAAGTTAAGGTGTGGCACACTTCACATGAGAGCCATACCTTGTGTACGTTAAGGAATGGGAAGTTAAGCTGTGGCACCGTTCACATGAGATCCATACATTCTGTACATTAAGGAATGGGAAGTTAAGCTGTGGTACCATTCACATGAGAGCCACATCCTGTGTACGTTAAGGAATGGGAAGTTAATCTGTGGCACCGTTCACATGAGAGCCATACCCTTTGTACGTTAAGGAATGGGAAGTTAAGCTGTGGCACCGTTCACATGAGAGCCATACCTGTGTACGTTAAGGAATGAGAAGTTAAGCTGTGGCACTGTTCACATGAGAGCCAAACTCTGTGTATGTTAAGGAATGGGAAGTTAAGCTGTGGCACCATTCACATGAGAACAATACTCTGTGCACGTTAAGGAATGGGAAGATAAGCGGTGGCACCGTTCACACCAGAGCCATACCCTGTGTATGTTAAGGAATGGGAAGTTAAGCTGTGGCACCCTTCACATGAGAGCCATACCCTGTGTACGTTAAGGAATGTGAAGTTAAGCTGAGGCACCGTTCACATGCGAGCCATACCCTGTGCACGTTAAGGAATGGGAAGTTAAGCTGTGGCACCGTTTACATGAGATCCATACCCTGTGTACGTTAATAAATGGGAATTCAAGCTGTGGCACCGTTCACATGAGAGCCATACCCTGTGCCCATTAACCAATGGGAAGTTAAGTTGTGGCACCGTTCACATGAGAGCCATACCTTGTGTACGTTAAGGAATGGGAAGTTAAGCTCTGGCACCGTTCACATGAGATTCATACATTCTGTACATTAAGGAATGGGAAGTTAAGCTGTGGCACCATTCACATGAGAACCATACCCTCTGTACCTTAAGGAATGGAAATTTGAGCTGTGCCACCGTTCACATGAGAGTCATACTCTGTGCACGTTAAGGAATGGGAAGTTAAGCTGTGGCACAGTTTACATGAGATCCATACCCTGTGTACGTTAAGGACTTGGAAGTTAAGCGGTGTCACCGTTCACACGAGAGCCATACCCTGTATATGTTAAGGAATGAGAAGTTAAGCTGTGGCACCGGTCACATGAGAGCCATACTCTGTGTACGTTAAGGAATGGGAAGTTAAGCTGTGGCACCGTTCACATGAGAGCCATACCTCTGTACGTTAAGGAACGGGAAGTTAAGCTGTGGCACTGTTCACATGAGAGCCATACCCTGTGTACGCTAAGGAATGGGAAGTTAAGCTGTGGCACCACTCACATGAGAGCCATACTCTGTGCATGTTAAGGAATGGGAAGTTCAGCTCTGGTACCGTTCACATGAGAGCCATACCCTGTGTATGTTAAGGAATGGGAAGTTAAGCTGTGGCACCGTAAGCATGAGAGCCATACTCTGTGTACGTTAAGGAATGGGAAGTTTAGCTGTGGCACCGTTCACATGAGAGCCATACTCTGTGCACGTTAAGGAATGGGAAGTTAAGCTGTGGCACCGTTCACATGAGATCCATACACTCTGTACGTTAAGGAATGGGAAGTTAAGCTGTGGCACCGTTCACATGAGAGCCATACCCTGTGTACATTAAGGAATGGGAAGTTAAGGTGTGGCACCATTCACATGAGAGCCATACTCTGTGCACGTTAAGGAATGGGAAGTTGAGCTGTGGCACCATTCACATGAGAGCCATACTCTGTGCACTTTAAAGAATGGGAAGTTAAGCTGTGGCACCATTCAGATGAGAGCCATACTCTGTGCACGTTAAGGAATGGGAAGTTAAGCTGTGGCACCTTTCACATGAGAGCCATTCCCTGTGTACGTTAAGAAATGGGAAGTTAAGCTGTGGCACCGTTCACATGAGATCCATACCCTGTGTACGTTAAGGAATGGGAAATTAAGCTGTGGCACAGTTCACATGAGAGCCATACCCTGTGTACGTTAAGGAATGGGAAGTTAAGCTGTGGCACCGTTCACATGAGAGCCATATTCTGTGCCAATTAATGAATGGGAAGTTAAGCTGTGGCACCATTCATATGAGAGCCATACTCTGTGCACGTTAAGGAATGGGAAGTTAAGCTGTGGCACCGTTTACATGAGATCCATACCCTGTGTACGTTAATAAATGGGAAGTTAAGCTGTGGCACCGTTCACATGAGAGCCATAACCTGTGCCCATTATGCAATGGGAAGTTAAGTTGTGGCACCGTTCACATGAGAGCCATACCTTGTGTACGTTAAGGAATGGGAAGTTAAGCTGTGGCACCGTTCACATGAGATCCATACCCTGTGTACGTTAAGGAATGGGAAATTAAGCTGTGGCACCGTTCACATGAGAGCCATACCCTCTGTACGTTAAGAAATTGGAAGTAAAGCTGTGGCACCGTTTACATGAGATCCATACCCTGGGTACGTTAAGGAATGGGAAGTTAAGCTGTGGCACCGTTCACATGAGAGCCATTCCTGTGTACCTTAAGGAATGGGAAGTTAAGCTGTAGCACCGTTCACATGAGAGCCATACCCTGTGTAGGTTAAGAAATGGGAAGTAAAGCTGTGGCACCGTTTACATGAGATCCATACCCTGTGTACATTAAGGAATGGGAAGTTAAGCTGTGGCACCGTTCACATGAGAGCCATACCTTGTGTACGTTAAGAAATGGGAAATTAAGCTGTGGCACCGTTTACATGAGATCCATACGCTGTGTACGTTAAGGAATGGGAAGTTAAGCTGTGGCACCGTTCACATGAGAGCCATACCTGTGTACGTTAAGCAATGGGAATTTAAGCTGTGGCACTGTTCACATGAGAGCCAAACTCTGTGTATGTTAAGGAATGGGATGTTAAGGTGTGGCACCATTCACATGAGAACAATACTCTGTGCACGTTAAGGAATGAGAAGTTAAGCGGTGGCACCGTTCACACGAGAGCCATACCCTGTGTATGTTAAGGAATGGGAAGTTAAGCTGTGGCACCGGTCACATGAGAGCCATACCCTGTGTACGTTAAGGAATGGGAAGTTAAGCTGTGGCACCGTTTACATGAGATCCATACCCTGTGTACGTTAATAAATGGGAAGTTAAGCTGTGGCACCGTTCACATGAGAGCCATACCCTGTGCCCATTATGCAACGGGAAGTTAAGTTGTGGCACCGTTCACATGAGAGCCATACCTTGTGTACGTTAAGGAATGGGAAGTTAAGCTGTGGCACCGTTCACATGAGATCCATACATTCAGTACATTAAGGAATGGGAAGTTAAGCTGTGGCACCATTCACATGAGAACCATACCCTGTGTACGTTAAGGAAAGGGAAGTTCAGCTGTGGCACCGTTCACATGAGAGCCATACCCTGGGCATGTTAAGGAATGGGAAGTTCAGCTGTGGCACCGTTTAAATGAGATCCATTATATGTGTACGTTAAAGAATGGGAAGTTAAGCTGTGGCACCGTTCACATGAGAGCCATACCTCTGTACATTAAGGAACGGGAAGTTAAGCTGTGGCACTGTTCACATGAGAGCCATACCCTGTGTATGTTAAGGAATGGGAAGTTAAGCTGTGGCACCATTCACATGAGAACCATACCCTGTGTACGTTAAGGAAAGGGAAGTTCAGCTGTGGCACCGTTCACATGAGAGCCATACCCTGGGCATGTTAAGGAATGGGAAGTTCAGCTGTGGCACCGTTTACATGAGATCCATTATATGTGTACGTTAAGGAATGGGAAGTTAAGCTGTGGCACCGTTCACATGAGAGCCATACCTCTGTACGTTAAGGAACGGGAAGTTAAGCTGTGGCACTGTTCACATGAGAGCCATAGCCTGTGTATGTTAAGGAATGGGAAGTTAAGCTGTGGCACCGTTCACATGAGAGCCATACCCTGTGTACGTTAAGGAATGGGAAGTTAAGCTGTGGCACCGTTCACATGAGAGCATACCCTGGGCCCATTAAGCAATGGGAAGTTAAGTTGTGGCACCGTTCACATGAGAGCCATACCTTGTGTACGTTAAGGAATGGGAAGTTAAGCTGTGGCACCGTTCACATGAGATCCATACATTCTGTACATTAAGGAATGGGAAGTTAAGCTGTGGCACCGTTCACATTAGAGCCATACCCTGTGTACGTTAAGGAATGGGAAGTTAATCTGTGGCACCGTTTACGTGAGATCCATACTCTGTGTACGTTAATAAATGGAAAGTTAAGATGTGGCACCGTTCACATGAGAGCCATACCCTGTGCCCATTAAGCAATGGGAAGTTAAGCTGTGGCACCGTTTACATGAGATCCATACCTTGTGTAGGTTAAGGAATGGGAAGTTAAGCTGTGGCACCGTTCACATGAGATCCATACATTCTGTACATTAAGGAATGGGAAGTTAAGCTGTGGCACCATTCACATGAGAACCATACCCTCTGTACGTTAAGGAATGGGAAGTTCAGCTGTGGCACCGTTCACATGAGAGCCATACTCTGTGCACGTTAAGGAATGGGAAGTTAAGCTGTGGCACCGTTTACATGAGATCTATAAACTGTGTACGTTAAGGAATGGGAAGTTAAGCTCTGGCACCGTTCACATGAGAGCCATACCTCTGTACGTTAAGGAATGGGAAGTTAAGCTGTGGCACTGTTCACATGAGTGCCATACCCTGTGTACGTTAAGGAATGGGAAGTTAAGCTGTATCACCACTCACATGAGAGCCATACTCTGTGGATGTTAAGGAACGGGAAGTTAAGCTGTGGCACCGTTCACATGAGAGCCATACCCTGTGTACATTAAGGAATGGGAAGTTAAGCTGTGGCACCGTTCACATGAGAGCCATACCCTGTGTACGTTATGGAATGGGAAGTTAAGCTGTGGCACTGTTCACATGAGAGCCATACCATGTGTACATTAAGAAATGGGAAGTTAAGCTGTGGCACCGTTCACATGAGATCCATACCCTATGTACGTTAAGGAATGGGAAATTAAGCTGTGGCACAGTTCACATGAGAGCCATACCCTGTGTACGTTAAGGAATGGGAAGTTAAGCTGTGGCAAAGTTCACATGAGAGCCATACTCTGTGCAATTTAAGAAATGGGAAGTTAAGCTGTGGCACCATTCACATGAGAGCCATACTCTGTGCACGTTAAGGAATGAGAAGTTAAGCTGTGGCACCTTTCACATGAGACCCATACTCTGTGCAGGTTAAAAAATGGGAAGTTAAGCTGTGGCACCGTTTACATGAGATCCATACCCTGTGTACGTTAAGCAATGGGAAGTTAAGCTGTGGCACCGTTTACATGAGATCCATAACCTGTGTACGTTAAGAAATGGGAAGTTAAGCTGTGGCACCGTTCACATGAGAGCCATACCTCTGTACGTAAGGAATGGGAAGTTAAGCTGTGGCACCGTTCACATGAGAGCCATACCTGTGTACGTTAAAGAATGAGAAGTTAACCTGTGGCACTGTTCACATGAGAGCCAAACTCTGTGTATGTTAAGGAATGGGAAGTTAAGCTGTGGCACCATTCACATGAGAACCATACTCTGTGCACGTTAAGGAATGGGAAGTTAAGCTGTTGCACCTTTCACATGAGAGCCATACCTGTGTACGTTAAGGAATGGGAAGTTAAGCTGTGGCACTGTTCACATGAGAGCCATACCATGTGTACATTAAGAAATGGGAAGTTAAGCTGTGGCAAAGTTCACATGAGAGCCATTCATCTGTACGTTAAGGAATGGGAATTTAAGCTGTGGCACCGTTCACATGAGAGCCATACCTGTGTACGTTAAGGAATGGGAAGTTAAGCTGTGGCACTGTTCACATGAGAGCCAAACTCTGTGTATGTTAAGGAATGGGAAGTTAAGCTGTGGCACCATTCACATGACAACCATACTCTGTGCAGGTTAAGGAATGGGAAGTTAAACTGTGGCACCGTTCACATGAGAGCCATACCCTGTGTAGGTTAAGGAATGGGAGGTTAAGCTGTGGCACCATTCACATGAGAGCCATACTCTGTGTACGTTAAGGAATGGGAAGTTAAGCTGTGGCACCGTTCACATGAGAGCCATACCCTGTGCCCATTAAGCAATGGGAAGTTAAGTTGTGGCACCGTTCACATGAGACCCATATCTTGTGTACGTTAAGGAATAGGAAGTTAAGCTGTGGCACCGTTCACATGTGATCCATACATTCTGTACATTAAGGAATGGAAAGTTAAGCTGTGGCACCGTTCACATGAGAGCCATACTCTGTGCACGTTAAAGAATGGGAAGTTAAGCTGTGGCACCGTTTACATGAGATCCATAACCTGTGTACGTTAAGGAATGGGAAGTTAAGCTGTGGCACCACTCACATGAGAGCCATACTCTGTGCATGTTAAGGAATGGGAAGTTCAGCTGTGGCACCGTTCACATGAGAGCCATACCCTGTGTATGTTAAGGAATGGGAAGTTAAGCTGTGGCACCGTTAACATGAGAGCCATACCCTGTGTACGTTAAGGAATGGGAAGTTAACCTGTGGCACCGTTCACATGAGAGCCATACCCTGTGTACGTTAAGGAATGGGAAGTTAAGCTGTGGCACCGTTCATATGAGAGCATACCCTGTGCACATTAAGCAATGGGAAGTTAAGTTGTCGCACCGTTCACATGAGAGCCATACCTTGTATCCGTTAAGGAATGGGAAGTAAAACTGTGGCACCGTTCACATGAGAGCCATACCCTGTGTACGTTAAGGAATGGCAAGTTAAGCTGTGGCACCGTTCACATGAGAGCCATACCCTGTGTATGTTAAGGAATGGCAAGTTAAGCTGTGGCACCGTTCACATGAGAGCCATACCCTGTGTACGTTAAGGAATGGGAAGTTAAGCTGTGGCACCATTCACATGAGAGCCATACTCTGTGCACGTTAAATAATGGGAAGTTAAGCTGTGGTACCGTTTACATGAGATCCATACCCTGTGTACGTTAAGGAATGGGAAGTTAAGCTGTGGCACCGTTCACATGAGAGCCATACCCTGTGTACGTTAAGGAATGGGAAGTTAAGCTGTGGCACCGTTCACATGAGAGCCATAGTCTGTGCACGTTAAGGAATGGGAAGTTAAGCTGTGGCACCGTTTACATGAGATCCATACCCTGTGTACGTTAAAAAATGGGAAGTTAAGTTTTGGCACCGTTCACATGAGACCCATACCCTGTGTACCTTAAGGAATGGGAAGTTAAGCTGTTGCACCGTTCACATGAGAGCCATACCTGTGTACATTAAGGAATGGGAAGTTAAGCTGTGGCACTGTTCACATGAGAGCCATACCATGTGTACGTTAAGGAATGGGAAGTTAAGCTGTGGCACCATTCACATGAGAGCCATACTCTATGCACTTTAAGGAATGGGAAGTTAAGCTGTGGCACCATTCACATGAGAGCCATACTCTGTGCACGTTAAGTAATGGGAAGTTAAGCTGTGGTACCTTTCACATGAGAGCCATACCCTTTTTACGTTAAGAAATGGGAAGTTAAGCTCTGGCACCGTTTACATGAGATCCATACCCTGTGTACGTTAAGGAATGGGAAGTTAAGCTGTGGCACCGTTCACATGAGAGCCATACTCTGTGCACGTTAAGGAATGGGAAGTTAAGCTGTGGCACCGTTCACATGAGATCCATACACTCTGTACGTTAAGAAATGGGAAGTTAAGCTGTGGCACCGTTTACATGAGATCCATACCCTGTGTACGTTAAGGAATGGGAAGTTAAGCTGTGGCACCGTTCACATGAGAGCCATACCCTGTGTACGTTAAGGAATGGGAAGTTAAGCTGTGGCACCGTTCACATGAGAGCCATAGTCTGTGCACGTTAAGGAATGGGAAGTTAAGCTGTGGCACCGTTTACATGAGATCCATACCCTGTGTACGTTAAAAAATGGGAAGTTAAGTTTTGGCACCGTTCACATGAGACCCATACCCTGTGTACCTTAAGGAATGGGAAGTTAAGCTGTTGCACCGTTCACATGAGAGCCATACCTGTGTACATTAAGGAATGGGAAGTTAAGCTGTGGCACTGTTCACATGAGAGCCATACCATGTGTACGTTAAGGAATGGGAAGTTAAGCTGTGGCACCATTCACATGAGAGCCATACTCTATGCACTTTAAGGAATGGGAAGTTAAGCTGTGGCACCATTCACATGAGAGCCATACTCTGTGCACGTTAAGTAATGGGAAGTTAAGCTGTGGTACCTTTCACATGAGAGCCATACCCTTTTTACGTTAAGAAATGGGAAGTTAAGCTCTGGCACCGTTTACATGAGATCCATACCCTGTGTACGTTAAGGAATGGGAAGTTAAGCTGTGGCACCGTTCACATGAGAGCCATACTCTGTGCACGTTAAGGAATGGGAAGTTAAGCTGTGGCACCGTTCACATGAGATCCATACACTCTGTACGTTAAGAAATGGGAAGTTAAGCTGTGGCACCGTTTACATGAGATCCATACCCTGTGTACGTTAAGGAATGGGAAGTTAAGCTGTGGCACCGTTCACATGAGAGCCATACTCTGTGCACGTTAAGGAATGGGAAGTTAAGCTGTGGCACCATTCATATGAGATCCATACACTCTGTACGTTAAGGAATGGGAAGTCAAGCTGTGTCACCGTTCACATGAGAGCCATAACCTGTGCACATTAAGGAATGGGAAGTTAAGTTGTGGCACCGTTCACATGAGAACCATACCTTGTGTACGTTAAGGAATGGGAAGTTGAGCTGTGGCACCGTTCACATGAGATCCATACACTCTGTACATTAGGGAATGGGAAGTTAAGCTGTGGCTCCGTTCACATGAGAGTCATACCCTGTGTACGTTAAGGAATGGGAAGTTAATCTGTGGCACCGTTCACATGAGAGCCATAATCTGTGCACGTTAAGGAATGGAAAGTCAAGCGGTGGCACCCTTTACATGAGATTCATAACCTGTGTTCGTTAATCAATGGGAAGTTAAGCTGTGGCACCGTTCACATGAGAGCCATACCTCTGTACGTTAAGTAATGGGAAGTTAAGCTGTGGCACTGTTCACATTAGAGCCATACCCTGTGTACGTTAAGGAATGGGAAGTTAAGCTGTGGCACCACTCACATGAGAGCCATACTCTGTGCATGTTAAGGAATGGGAAGTTAAGTTGTGGCACCATTCACATGAGAGCCATACTCTTTGCACGTTAAAGAATGGGAAGTTAAGCTGTGGCACCATTCACATGAGAGCCATACTCTGTGCACGTTAAGGAATGGGAAGTTAAGCTGTGGCACCATTTACATCAGATCCATACGCTGTGTTCCTTAAGATATGGAAAGTTAAGCTGTGGCACCGTTCACATGAGAGCCATACATCTGTACGTTAAGGAATGGGAAGTTAAGCTGTGGCACTGTTCACATGAGAACCATACCCTGTGTACGTAAAGGAATGGGAAGTTAAGCTGTGGCACCATTCACATGAGAGCCATACTCTGTGCACGTTAAGGAATGGGAAGTTAAGCTGTGACACCGTTTACATGAGATCCATACCCTGTGTACGTTAAGGAATGGGAAGTTAAGCTGTGGCACCGTTCACATGAGAGCCATACTCTGTGCACGTTAAGGAATGGGAAGTTAAGCTGTGGCACCAGTCACATGACAGCCATACTCTGTGCACGTTAAGGAATGGGAAGTTAAGCTGTGGCACCGTTTACATGAGATCCATACCGTGTGTACGTTAAGGAATGGGAAGTTAAGCTGTGGCACCGTTCACATGAGAGCCATACCCTGTGTACGTTAAGGAATGGAAGGTTAAGCTGTGGCACCATTCACATGAGAGCCATACCCTGTGTACGTTAAGGAATGGGAAGTTAAACTGTTGCACCGTTCACATGAGAGCCATACCTGTATACGTTAAGGAATGGGAAGTTAAGCTGTGGCACTGTTCACATGAGAGCCATACCATGTGTACGTTAAGGAATGGGAAGTTAAGCTGTGGCACCATTCACATGAGAGCCATACTCTGCGCACTTTAAGGAATGGGAAGTTAAGCTGTGGCACCATTCAGATGAGAGCGATACTCTGTGCACGTTAAGGAATGGGAAGTTATGCTGTGGCACCTTTCACATGAGAGCCATTCCCTGTGTACGTTAAGAAATGGGAAGTTAAGCTGTGGCACCGTTCACATGAGATCCATACCCTGTGTACGTTAAGGAATGGGAAATTAAGCTGTGGCACCATTCACATGAGAGCCATACTCTGCGCCCTTTAAGGAATGGGAAGTTAAGCTGTGGCACCATTCAGATGAGAGCCATACTCTGTGCACGTTAAGGAATGGGAAGTTAAGCTGTGGCACCTTTCACATGAGAGCCATTCCCTTTGTACGTTAAGAAATGGGAAGTTAAGCTGTGGCACCGTTTACATGAGATCCATACCCTGTGTACGTTAAGGAATGGAAGTTAAGCTGTGGCACCGTTCACATGAGAGCCATACTCTGTGCACGTTAAGGAATGGGAAGTTAAGCTGTGGCACCGTTCACATGAGATCCATACACTCTGTACGTTAAGGAATGGGAAGTTAAGCTGTGGCACCGTTCACATGAGAGCCATACCCTGTGTACATAAAGGAATGGGAAGTTAAGGTGTGGCACCATTCACATGAGAGCCATACTCTGTGCAGGTTAAGGAATGGGAAGTTGAGCTCTGGCACCAATCACATGAGAGCCATACTCTGTGCACTTTAAGGAATGGGAAGTTAAGCTGTGGCACCATTCAGATGAGAGCCATACTCTGTGCACGTTAAGGAATGGGAAGTTAAGCTATGGCACCTTTCACATGAGAGTCATTCCCTGTGTACGTTAAGAAATGGGAAGTTAAGCTGTGGCACCGTTCACATGAGATCCATACCCTGTGTACGTTAAGGAATGGGAAATTAAGCTGTGGCACCGTTCACATGAGAGCCATACCCTGTGTACGTTAAGGAATGGGAAGTTAAGCTGTGGCACCGTTCACATGAGAGCCATATTCTGTGCCATTTAAGGAATGGGAAGTTAAGCTGTGGCACCATTCATATGAGAGCCATACTCTGTGCACGTTAAGTAATGGGAAGTTAAGCTGTGGCACCTTCCACATGAGAGCCATACCCTTTGTACGTTAAGAAATGGGAAGTTAAGCTGTGGCACCGTTTACATGCGATCCATACCCTGTGTACGTTAAGGAATGGGAAGTTAAGCTGTGGCACCGTTCACATGAGAGTCATACTATGTGCACGTTAAGGAATGGGAAGTTAAGCTGTGGCACCATTCACATGAGAGCCATACTCTGTGCACGTTAAGGAATGGAAAGTTAAGCTGTGGCACCCTTTACATGAGATCCATAACCTGTGTACGTTAATTAATGGGAAGTTAAGCTGTGGCACCGTTCACATGAGAGCCATACCCTGTGTACGTTAAGGAATGGGAAGTTGAGCTGTGGCACCGTTCACATGAGATCCATACACTCTGTACATTAGGGAATGGGAAGTTAAGCTGTGGCACCATTCACATGAGAGCCATACCCTGTGTACGTTAAGGAATGGGAAGTTAATCTGTGGCACCACTCACATGAGAGCCATACTCTTTGCACGTTAAGGAATGGGAAGTTAAGCTGTGGCACCGTTCACATGAGAGCCATACCCTGTGTACGTTAAGAAATGGGAAGTAAAGCTGTGGTACCGTTCACATGAGAGCCATACCTGTGTACCTTAAGGAATGGGAAGTTAAGCTGTGGCACTGTTCACATGAGAGCCATACCCTGTGTACATTAAGGAATGGGAAGTTAAGCTGTGGCACCATTCACATGAGAGCCATACTCAGTGCACGTTAAGGAATGGGAAGTTAAGCTGTGGCACCGTTCACATGAGAGCCATACCCTGTGTACGTTAAGGAATGGGAAGTTAAGCTGTGGCACCGTTCACATGAGAGCCATACTCTGTGCACGTTAAGGAATGGGAAGTTAAGCTGTAGCACCGTTTACATGAGATCTATACCCTGTGTACGTTAAGGAATGGGAAGTTAAGCTGTGGCACCGTTCACATG
The DNA here is from genome assembly GCA_038380435.1 of Ryuthela nishihirai. Classification (NCBI taxonomy): domain Eukaryota; kingdom Metazoa; phylum Arthropoda; class Arachnida; order Araneae; family Heptathelidae; genus Ryuthela; species Ryuthela nishihirai. Next base: position 425,496 of record JAWZYU010000146.1, on the reverse strand, counting down.
AGAGCCATACCCTGTGTACGTTAAGGAATGGAAGGTTAAGCTGTGGCACCATTCACATGAGAGCCATACCCTGTGTACGTTAAGGAATGGGAAGTTAAGCTGTTGCACCGTTCACATGAGAGCCATACATCTGTACGTTAAGGAATGGGAAGTTAAGCTGTTGCACCGTTCACATGAGAGCCATACATCTGTACGTTAAGGAATGGGAAGTTAAGCTGTGGCACCGTTCACATGAGAGCCATACCCTGTGTACGTTAAGGAATGGGAAGTTAAGCTGTGGCACCGTTCACATGAGAGCCATACTCTGTGCACGTTAAGGAATGGGAAGTTAAGCTGTGGCACCATTCACATGAGAGCCATACCCTGTGTACATTAAGGAATGGGAAGTTAAGCTGTGGCACCACTCACATGAGAGCCATACTCTGTGGACGTTAAGGAATGGGAAGTTAAGCTGTGGCACCGTTCACATGAGAGCCATACCCTGTGTACGTTAAGGAATGGGAAGTTAAGCTGTGGCACCGTTCACATGAGAGCCATACTCTGTGCACGTTAAGGAATGGGAAGTTAAGCTGTGGCACCATTCACATGAGAGCCATACCCTGTGTACATTAAGGAATGGGAAGTTAAGCTGTGGCACCACTCACATGAGAGCCATACTCTGTGGACGTTAAGGAATGGGAAGTTAAGCTGTGGCACCGTTCACATGAGAGCCATACTCTTTGCACGTTAAGGAATGGGAAGTTAAGCTGTGGCACCGTTTACATGAGATCTATACCCTGTGTACGTTAAGGAATGGGAAGTTAAGCTGTGGCACCGTTCACATGAGAGCCATACCCTGTGTACGTTAAGGAATGGGAAGTTAAGCTTTGGCACCGTTTACATGAGATCCATACCCTGTGTACGTTAAGGAATGGGAAGTTAAGCTGTGGCACCGTTCACATGAGAGCCATACCCTGTGTACATTAAGGAATGGGAAGTTAAGCTGTGGCACCGTTCACATGAGAGCCATACTCTTTGCACGTTAAGGAATGGGAAGTTAAGCTGTGGCACCGTTTACATGAGATCTATACCCTGTGTACGTTAAGGAATGGGAAGTTAAGCTGTGGCACCGTTCACATGAGAGCCATACCCTGTGTACGTTAAGGAATATAAGGTTAAGCTGTGGCACCATTCACATGAGAGCCATACCCTGTGTAGGTTAAGGAATGGGAAGTTAAGCTGTTGCACCGTTCACATGAGAGCCATACCTGTGTACGTTAAGGAATGGGAAGTTAAGCTGTGGCACTGTTCACATGAGAGCCATACCATGTGTACGTTAAGGAATGGGAAGTTAAGCTGTGGCACCATTCACATGAGAGCCATACTCTGTGCACTTTACGGAATGGGAAGTTAAGCTGTGGCACCATTCAGATGAGAGTCATATTCTGTGCACGTTAAGGAATGGGAAGTTAAGCTGTGGCACCTTTCACATGATAGCCATTCCCTGTGCACGTTAAGAAATTGGAAGTAAAGCTGTGGCACCGTTTACATGAGATCCATACCCTGGGTACGTTACGGAATGTCAAGTTAAGCTGTGGCACCGTTCACATGACAGCCATACCTGTGTACCTTAAGGAATGGGAAGTTAAGCTGTGGCACCGTTCACATGAGGACCATACCCTGTGTACGTTAAAAATGGGAAGTAAAGCTGTGGCACCTTTCACATGAGAGCCATTCCCTGTGTACGTTAAGAAATGGGAAGTTAAGCTGTGTCACCGTTCACATGAGATCCATATCCTGTGTACGTTAAGGAATGGGAAATTAAGCTGTGGCACCGTTCACATGAGAGCCATACCTGTGTACGTTAAAGAATGGGAAGTTAAGCTGTGGCACTGTTCACATGAGAGCCATACCCTGTGTACGTTAAGGAATGGGAAGTTAAGCTGTGGCACCATTCACATGAGAGCCATACACTGTGCAATTTAAGGAATGGGAAGTTAAGCTGTGGCCCCATTCACATGAGAACCATACTCTGTGCACGTTAAGGAATGGGAAGTTAAGCTGTGGCACCGTTCACATGAGAGCCATAACCTGTGCACATTAAGGAATGGGAAGTTAAGTTGTGGCACCGTTCACATGAGAGCCATACCTTGTGTACGTTAAGGAATGGGAAGTTAAGCTGTTACACCGTTCACATGAGATCCATACACTCTGTACATTAAGGAATGGGAAGTTAAGCTGTGGCACCATTCACATGAGAGCCATACCCTGTGTACGTTAAAGAATGGGAAGTTAACCTGTGGCACCGTTCACATGAGAGCCATACTCTGTGCACGTTAAGGAATAGGAAGTTAAGCTGTGGCACCGTTTACATGAGATCCATAACCTCTGTACGTTAAGGAATGGGAAGTTAAGCTGTGGCACCGTTCACATGAGAGCCATACCTCTGTATGTTAAGGAATGGGAAGTTAAGCTGTGGCACTGTTCACATGAGAGCCATACCCTGTGTACGTTAAGGAATGGGAATTTAAGCTGTGGCACCATTCACAATTGAGCCATACTCTGTGCACGTTAAGGAATGGGAAGTTAAGCTGTGGCACCGTTCACATGAGAGCCATACCCTCTGTACGTTAAGAAATTGGAAGTAAAGCTGTGGCACCGTTTACATGAGATCCATACCCTGTGTACGTTAAGGAATGGGAAGTTAAGCTGTGGTACCGTTCACATGAGAGCCATTCCTGTGTACCTTAAGGAATGGGAAGTTAAGCTGTAGCACCGTTCACATGAGAGCCATACCCTGTGTACGTTAAGAAATGGGAAGTAAAGCTGTGGCACCGTTTACATGAGATCCATACCCTGTGTACATTAAGGAATGGGAAGTTAAGCTGTGGCACCGTTCACATGAGAGCCATACCCTGTGTACGTTAAGGAATGGAATGTTAAGCTGTGGCACCATTCACATGAGAGCCATACCCTGTGTACGTTAAGGAATGGGAAGTTAAGCTGTTGCACCGTTCACATGACAGCCATACCTGTGTACGTTAAGGAATGGGAAGTTAAGCTGTTGCACTGTTCACATGAGAGCCATACCATGTGTACGTTAAGGAATGGGAAGTTAAGCTGTGGCACCATTCACATGAGAGCCATACTCTGTGCACTTTAAGGAATGGGAAGTTAAGCTGTGGCACCATTCAGATGAGAGCCATACTCTGTGCACGTTAAGGAATGTGAAGTTAAGCTGTGGCACCTTTCACATGATAGCCATTCCCTGTGTACGTTCAGAAATTGGAAGTTAAGCTGTGGCACCGTTCACATGAGAGCCATACCCTGTGTACGTTAAGGAATGGGAAATTAAGCTGTGGCACCGTTCACATGAGAGCCATACTCTGTGCAATTTAAGGAATGGGAAGTTAAGCTGTGGCACCATTCACATGAGAGTTATACTCTGTGCACGTTAAGGAATGGGAAGTTAAGCTGTGACACCTTTCACATGAGAGCCATTCCCTTTGTACGTTAAGAAATGGGAAGTTAAGCTGTGGCACCGTTTACATGAGACCCATACCCTGTGTACGTTAAGGAATGGAAGTTAAGCTGTGGCACCGTTCACATGAGAGCCATACTCTGTGCACGTTAAGGAATGGGAAGTTAAGCTGTGGCACCGTTCACATGAGATCCATACACTCTGTACGTTAAGGAATGGGAAGTTAAGCTGTGGCACCGTTCACATGAGAGCCATACCCTGTGTACATTAAGGAATGGGAAGTTAAGGTGTGGCACCATTCACATGAGAGCCATACTCTGTGCAGGTTAAGGAATGGGAAGTTGAGCTCTGGCACCAATCACATGAGAGCCATACTCTGTGCACTTTAAGGAATGGGAAGTTAAGCTGTGGCACCATTCAGATGAGAGCCATACTCTGTGCACGTTAAGGAATGGGAAGTTAAGCTGTGGCACCTTTCACATGAGAGTCATTCCCTGTGTACGTTAAGAAATGGGAAGTTAAGCTGTGGCACCGTTCACATGAGATCCATACCCTGTGTACGTTAAGGAATGGGAAATTAAGCTGTGGCACCGTTCACATGAGAGCCATACCCTGTGTACGTTAAGGAATGGGAAGTTAAGCTGTGGCACCGTTCACATGAGAGTCATATTCTGTGCCATTTAAGGAATGGGAAGTTAAGCTGTGGCACCATTCATATGAGAGCCATACTCTGTGCACGTTAAGTAATGGGAAGTTAAGCTGTGGCACCTTCCACATGAGAGCCATACCCTTTGTACGTTAAGAAATGGGAAGTTAAGCTGTGGCACCGTTTACATGCGATCCATACCCTGTGTACGTTAAGGAATGGGAAGTTAAGCTGTGGCACCGTTCACATGAGAGCCATACTATGTGCACGTTAAGGAATGGGAAGTTAAGCTGTGGCACCATTCACATGAGAGCCATACTCTGTGCACGTTAAGGAATGGAAAGTTAAGCTGTGGCACCCTTTACATGAGATCCATAACCTGTGTACGTTAATTAATGGGAAGTTAAGCTGTGGCACCGTTCACATGAGAGCCATACCCTGTGTACGTTAAGGAATGGGAAGTTGAGCTGTGGCACCGTTCACATGAGATCCATACACTCTGTACATTAGGGAATGGGAAGTTAAGCTGTGGCACCATTCACATGAGAGCCATACCCTGTGTACGTTAAGGAATGGGAAGTTAATCTGTGGCACCGTTCACATGAGAGCCATACTCTTTGCACGTTAAGGAATGGGAAGTTAAGCTGTGGCACCGTTCACATGAGAGCCATACCCTGTGTACGTTAAGAAATGGGAAGTAAAGCTGTGGTACCATTCACATGAGAGCCATACCTGTGTACCTTAAGGAATGGGAAGTTAAGCTGTGGCACTGTTCACATGAGAACCATACCCTGTGTACATTAAGGAATGGGAAGTTAAGCTGTGGCACCATTCACATGAGAGCCATACTCTGTGCACGTTAAGGAATGGGAAGTTAAGCTGTGGCACCGTTCACATGAGAGCCATACCCTGTGTACGTTAAGGAATGGGAAGTTAAGCTGTGGCACCGTTCACATGAGAGCCATACTCTGTGCACGTTAAGGAATGGGAAGTTAAGCTGTAGCACCGTTTACATGAGATCTATACCCTGTGTACGTTAAGGAATGGGAAGTTAAGCTGTGGCACCGTTCACATGAGAGCCACACCCTGTGTACGTTAAGGAATGGAAGGTTAAGCTGTGGCACCATTCACATGAGAGCCATACCCTGTGTACGTTAAGGAATGGGAAGTTAAGCTGTTGCACCGTTCACATGAGAGCCATACATCTGTACGTTAAGGAATGGGAAGTTAAGCTGTTGCACCGTTCACATGAGAGCCATACATCTGTACGTTAAGGAATGGGAAGTTAAGCTGTGGCACCGTTCACATGAGAGCCATACCCTGTGTACGTTAAGGAATGGGAAGTTAAGCTGTGGCACCGTTCACATGAGAGCCATACTCTGTGCACGTTAAGGAATGGGAAGTTAAGCTGTGGCACCATTCACGTGAGAGCCATACCCTGTGTACATTAAGGAATGGGAAGTTAAGCTGTGGCACCACTCACATGAGAGCCATACTCTGTGGACGTTAAGGAATGGGAAGTTAAGGTGTGGCACCGTTCACATGAGAGCCATACCCTGTGTACGTTAAGGAATGGGAAGATAAGCTTTGGCACCGTTTACATGAGATCCATACCCTGTGTACGTTAAGGAATGGGAAGTTAAGCTGTGGCACCGTTCACATGAGAGCCATACCCTGTGTACATTAAGGAATGGGAAGTTAAGCTGTGGCACCGTTCACATGAGAGCCATACTCTTTGCACGTTAAGGAATGGGAAGTTAAGCTGTGGCACCGTTAACATGAGATCTATACCCTGTGTACGTTAAGGAATGGGAAGTTAAGCTGTGGCACCGTTCACATGAGAGCCATACCCTGTGTACGTTAAGGAATATAAGGTTAAGCTGTGGCACCATTCACATGAGAGCCATACCCTGTGTAGGTTAAGGAATGGGAAGTTAAGCTGTTGCACCGTTCACATGAGAGCCATACCTGTGTACGTTAAGGAATGGGAAGTTAAGCTGTGGCACTGTTCACATGAGAGCCATACCATGTGTACGTTAAGGAATGGGAAGTTAAGCTGTGGCACCATTCACATGAGAGCCATACTCTGTGCACTTTACGGAATGGGAAGTTAAGCTGTGGCACCATTCAGATGAGAGCCATACTCTGTGCACGTTAAGGAATGGGAAGTTAAGCTGTGGCACCTTTCACATGAGAGCCATACCCTGTGTACGTTAAGGAATGGGAAGTTAAGCTGTTGCACCGTTCACATGAGAGCCATACATCTGTACGTTAAGGAATGGGAAGTTAAGCTGTGGCACCATTCACATGAGAGCCATACTCTGTGCACGTTAAGGAATGGGAAGATAAGCTTTGGCACCGTTTACATGAGATCCATACCCTGTGTACGTTAAGGAATGGGAAGTTAAGCTGTGGCACCGTTCACATGAGAGCCATACCCTGTGTACATTAAGGAATGGGAAGTTAAGCTGTGGCACCGTTCACATGAGAGCCATACTCTTTGCACGTTAAGGAATGGGAAGTTAAGCTGTGGCACCGTTTACATGAGATCTATACCCTGTGTACGTTAAGGAATGGGAAGTTAAGCTGTGGCACCGTTCACATGAGAGCCATACCCTGTGTACGTTAAGGAATATAAGGTTAAGCTGTGCCACCATTCACATGAGAGCCATACCCTGTGTAGGTTAAGGAATGGGAAGTTAAGCTGTTGCACCGTTCACATGAGAGCCATACCTGTGTACGTTAAGGAATGGGAAGTTAAGCTGTGGCACTGTTCACATGAGAGCCATACCATGTGTACGTTAAGGAATGGGAAGTTAAGCTGTGGCACCATTCACATGAGAGCCATACTCTGTGCACTTTACGGAATGGGAAGTTAAGCTGTGGCACCATTCAGATGAGAGCCATACTCTGTGCACGTTAAGGAATGGGAAGTTAAGCTGTGGCACCTTTCACATGATAGCCATTCCCTATGCACGTTAAGAAATTGGAAGTAAAGCTGTGGCACCGTTTACATGAGATCCATACCCTGGGTACGTTACGGAATGTCAAGTTAAGCTGTGGCACCGTTCACATGACAGCCATACCTGTGTACCTTAAGGAATGGGAAGTTAAGCTGTGGCACCGTTCACATGAGGACCATACCCTGTGTACGTTAAAAATGGGAAGTAAAGCTGTGGCACCTTTCACATGAGAGCCATTCCCTGTGTACGTTAAGAAATGGGAAGTTAAGCTGTGTCACCGTTCACATGAGATCCATACCCTGTGTACGTTAAGGAATGGGAAATTAAGCTGTGGCACCGTTCACATGAGAGCCATACCTGTGTACGTTAAAGAATGGGAAGTTAAGCTGTGGCACTGTTCACATGAGAGCCATACCCTGTGTACGTTAAGGAATGGGAAGTTAAGCTGTGGCACCATTCACATGAGAGCCATACACTGTGCACTTTAAGGAATGGGAAGTTAAGCTGTGGCCCCATTCACATGAGAACCATACTCTGTGCACGTTAAGGAATGGGAAGTTAAGCTGTGGCACCGTTCACATGAGAGCCATAACCTGTGCACATTAAGGAATGGGAAGTTAAGTTGTGGCACCGTTCACATGAGAGCCATACCTTGTGTACGTTAAGGAATGGGAAGTTAAGCTGTTACACCGTTCACATGAGATCCATACACTCTGTACATTAAGGAATGGGAAGTTAAGCTGTGGCACCATTCACATGAGAGCCATACCCTGTGTACGTTAAAGAATGGGAAGTTAACCTGTGGCACCGTTCACATGAGAGCCATACTCTGTGCACGTTAAGGAATAGGAAGTTAAGCTGTGGCACCGTTTACATGAGATCCATAACCTCTGTACGTTAAGGAATGGGAAGTTAAGCTGTGGCACCGTTCACATGAGAGCCATACCTCTGTACGTTAAGGAATGGGAAGTTAAGCTGTGGCACTGTTCACATGAGAGCCATACCCTGTGTACGTTAAGGAATGGGAATTTAAGCTGTGGCACCATTCACAATTGAGCCATACTCTGTGCACGTTAAGGAATGGGAAGTTAAGCTGTGGCACCGTTCACATGAGAGCCATACCCTCTGTACGTTAAGAAATTGGAAGTAAAGCTGTGGCACCGTTTACATGAGATCCATACCCTGTGTACGTTAAGGAATGGGAAGTTAAGCTGTGGTACCGTTCACATGAGAGCCATTCCTGTGTACCTTAAGGAATGGGAAGTTAAGCTGTAGCACCGTTCACATGAGAGCCATACCCTGTGTACGTTAAGAAATGGGAAGTAAAGCTGTGGCACCGTTTACATGAGATCCATACCCTGTGTACATTAAGGAATGGGAAGTTAAGCTGGTGCACCGTTCACATGAGAGCCATACCCTGTGTACGTTAAGGAATGGAATGTTAAGCTGTGGCACCATTCACATGAGAGCCATACCCTGTGTACGTTAAGGAATGGGAAGTTAAGCTGTTGCACCGTTCACATGACAGCCATACCTGTGTACGTTAAGGAATGGGAAGTTAAGCTGTTGCACTGTTCACATGAGAGCCATACCATGTGTACGTTTAGGAATGGGAAGTTAAGCTGTGGCACCATTCACATGAGAGCCATACTCTGTGCACTTTAAGGAATGGGAAGTTAAGCTGTGGCACCATTCAGATGAGAGCCATACTCTGTGCACGTTAAGGAATGTGAAGTTAAGCTGTGGCACCTTTCACATGATAGCCATTCCCTGTGTACGTTCAGAAATTGGAAGTTAAGCTGTGGCACCGTTCACATGAGAGCCATACCCTGTGTACGTTAAGGAATCGGAAATTAAGCTGTGGCACCGTTCACATGAGAGCCATACTCTGTGCAATTTAAGGAATGGGAAGTTAAGCTGTGGCACCATTCACATGAGAGTTATACTCTGTGCACGTTAAGGAATGGGAAGTTAAGCTGTGACACCTTTCACATGAGAGCCATTCCCTTTGTACGTTAAGAAATGGGAAGTTAAGCTGTGGCACCGTTTACATGAGACCCATACCCTGTGTACGTTAAGGAATGGGAAGTTAAGCTGTGGCACAGTTCACATGAGAGCCATACTCTGTGCACGTTAAGGAATGGGAAGTTAAGCTGTGGCACCGTTCACTTGAGATCCATACACTCTGTACGTTAAGGAATGGGAAGTTAAGCTGTGGCACCGTTCACATGAGAGCCATACCCTGTGTACATTAAGGAATGGGAAGTTAAGGTGTGGCACCATTCACATGAGAGCCATACTCTGTGCAGGTTAAGGAATGGGAAGTTAAGCTGTGGCACCATTCACATGACATCCATACTCTGTGCACGTTAAGGAATGGGAAGTTAAGCTGTGGTACCGTTCACATGACAGCCATAACCTGTGCACATTAAGGAATGGGAAGTTAAGTTGTGGCACCGTTCACATGAGAGCCATACCTTGTGTACGTTAAGGAATGGGAAGTTAAGCTGTGGTAGTGTTCACATGAGATCCATACACTCTGTACATTAAGGAATGGGAAGTTAAGCTGTGGCACCATTCACATGAGAGCCATATCCTCTGTACGTTAAGGAATGGGAAGTTAATCTGTGGTACCGTTCACATGAGAGCCATACTCTGTGCACGTTAAGGAATGGAAAGTTAAGCTGTGGCACGCTTTACATGAGATCCATAACCTGTGTACGTTAATTACTGGGAAGTTAAGCTGTGGCACCGTTCACATGAGAGCCATACCTCTGTACGTTAAGGAATGGGATGTTAAGCTGTGGCACTGTTCACATGAGAGCCATACCCTGTGTACGTTAAGGAATGGGAAGTTAAGCTGTGGCACCACTCACATGAGAGCCATACTCTGTGCATGTTAAGGAATGGGAAGTTAAGGTGTGGCACCATTCACATGAGAGCCATACTCTTTGCACGTTAAGGAATGGGAAGTTAAGCTGTGGCACCGTTCACATGAGAGCCATACCCTGTGTATGTTATGGAATGGGAAGTTAAGCTGTGGCACCTGTCCACATGAGAGCCATACCTGTGTACCTTAAGGAACGGGAAGTTAAGCTGTGACACCGTTCACATGAGAGTCATACCTGTGTACCTTAACGAATGGGATGTTAAGCTGTGGCACCATTCACATGAGAGCCATATCCTGTGTACGTTAAGGAATGGGAAGTTAATCTGTGGTACCGTTCACATGAGAGCCATACTCTGTGCACGTTAAGGAATGGAAAGTTAAGCTGTGGCACGCTTTACATGATATCCATAACCTGTGTACGTTAATTACTGGGAAGTTAAGCTGTGGCACCGTTCACATGAGAGCCATACCTCTGTACGTTAAGGAATGGGATGTTAAGCTGTGGCACTGTTCACATGAGAGGCATACCCTGTGTACGTTAAGGAATGGGAAGTTAAGCTGTGGCACCACTCACATGAGAGCCGTACTCTGTGCACGTTAAGGAATGGGAAGTTAAGCTGTGGCACCGTTCATATGAGAGCCATACCCTGTGTACGTTAAGAAATTGGAAGTAAAGCTGTGGCACCGTTTACATGAGATCCATACCCTGTGTACGTTAAGGAATGGGAAGTTAAGCTGTGGCACCGTTCACATGACAGCCATACCTGTGTACCTTAAGGAATGGGAAGTTAAGCTGTGGCACCGTTCACATGAGGACCATACCCTGTGTACGTTAAAAATGGGAAGTAAAGCTGTGGCACCTTTCACATGAGAGCCATTCCCTGTGTACGTTAAGAAATGGGAAGTTAAGCTGTGTCACCGTTCACATGAGATCCATACCCTGTGTACGTTAAGGAATGGGAAATTAAGCTGTGGCACCGTTCACATGAGAGCCATACCTGTGTACGTTAAAGAATGGGAAGTTAAGCTGTGGCACCGTTGACATGAGAGCCATACCTCTGTACGTTAAGGAATTTGAAGTTAAGCTGTGGCACTGTTCACATGAGAGCCATACCCTGTGTACGTTAAGAAATGGGAAGTTAAGCTGTGTCACCGTTCACATGAGATCCATACCCTGTGTACGTTAAGGAATGGGAAATTAAGCTGTGGCACCGTTCACATGAGAGCCATACCTGTGTACGTTAAAGAATGGGAAGTTAAGCTGTGGCACTGTTCACATGAGAGCCATACCCTGTGTACGTTAAGGAATGGGAAGTTAAGCTGTGGCACCATTCACATGAGAGCCATACACTGTGCACTTTAAGGAATGGGAAGTTAAGCTGTGGCACCATTCACATGAGAACCATACTCTGTGCACGTTAAGGAATGGGAAGTTAAGCTGTGGCACCGTTCACATGAGAGCCATAACCTGTGCACATTAAGGAATGGGAAGTTAACTTGTTGCACCGTTCACATGAGAGCCATACCTTGTGTACGTTAAGGAATGGGAAGTTAAGCTGTGGCACCGTTCAAATGAGATCGATACACTCTGTACATTAAGGAATGGGAAGTTAAGCTGTGGCACCATTCACATGAGAGCCATACCCTGTGTACGTTAAAGAATGGGAAGTTAACCTGTGGCACCGTTCACATGAGAGCCATACTCTGTGCATGTTAAGGAATAGGAAGTTAAGCTGTGGCACCGTTTACATGAGATCCATAACCTGTGTACGTTAAGGAATTGGAAGTTAAGCTGTGGCACCGTTCACATGAGAGCCATACCTCTGTACGTTAAGGAATGGGAAGTTAAGCTGTGGCACTGTTCACATGAGAGCCATACCCTGTGTACGTTAAGGAATGGGAAGTTAAGCTGTGGCACCATTCACATGAGAGCCATACACTGTGCACTTTAAGGAATGGGAAGTTAAGCTGTGGCACCATTTACATGAGAGCCATGCTCTGTGCACGTTAAGGAATGGGAAGTTAAGCTGTGGCACCAATCACATGATAGCCATACTCTGTGCACGTTAAGGAATGGGAAGTTAAGCTGTGGCACCGTTCACATGAGATCCATACACTCTGTACATTAAGGAATGGGATGTTAAGCTGTGGCACCATTCACATGAGAGCCATACCCTGTGTACGTTAAAGAATGGGAAGTTAACCTGTGGCACCGTTCACATGAGAGCCATACTCTGTGCATGTTAAGGAATAGGAAGTTAAGGTGTGGCACCGTTTACATGAGATCCATAACCTGTGTACGTTAAGGAATGGGAAGTTAAGCTGTGGCACCGTTGACATGAGAGCTATACCTCTGTACGTTAAGGAATTTGAAGTTAAGCTGTGGCACTGTTCACATGAGAGCCATACCCTGTGTACGTTAAGGAATGGGAAGTTAAGCTGTGGCACCATTCACATGAGAGCCATACTCTGTGCACGTTAAGGAATGGGAAGTTAAGCTGTGGCACCGTTCACATGAGAGCCATACCCTCTGTACGTTAAGAAATTGGAAGTAAAGCTGTGGCACCGTTTACATGAGATCCATACCCTGTGTACGTTAAGGAATGGGAAGTTAAGCTGTGGCACCGTTGACATGAGAGCCATACCTCTGTACGTTAAGGAATTTGAAGTTAAGCTGTGGCACTGTTCACATGAGAGCCATACCCTGTGTACGTTAAGAAATGGGAAGTTAAGCTGTGTCACCGTTCACATGAGATCCATACCCTGTGTACGTTAAGGAATGGGAAATTAAGCTGTGGCACCGTTCACATGAGAGCCATACCTGTGTACGTTAAAGAATGGGAAGTTAAGCTGTGGCACTGTTCACATGAGAGCCATACCCTGTGTACGTTAAGGAATGGGAAGTTAAGCTGTGGCACCATTCACATGAGAGCCATACACTGTGCACTTTAAGGAATGGGAAGTTAAGCTGTGGCACCATTCACATGAGAACCATACTCTGTGCACGTTAAGGAATGGGAAGTTAAGCTGTGGCACCGTTCACATGAGAGCCATAACCTGTGCACATTAAGGAATGGGAAGTTAACTTGTTGCACCGTTCACATGAGAGCCATACCTTGTGTACGTTAAGGAATGGGAAGTTAAGCTGTGGCACCGTTCAAATGAGATCGATACACTCTGTACATTAAGGAATGGGAAGTTAAGCTGTGGCACCATTCACATGAGAGCCATACCCTGTGTACGTTAAAGAATGGGAAGTTAACCTGTGGCACCGTTCACATGAGAGCCATACTCTGTGCATGTTAAGGAATAGGAAGTTAAGCTGTGGCACCGTTTACATGAGATCCATAACCTGTGTACGTTAAGGAATTGGAAGTTAAGCTGTGGCACCGTTCACATGAGAGCCATACCTCTGTACGTTAAGGAATGGGAAGTTAAGCTGTGGCACTGTTCACATGAGAGCCATACCCTGTGTACGTTAAGGAATGGGAAGTTAAGCTGTGGCACCATTCACATGAGAGCCATACACTGTGCACTTTAAGGAATGGGAAGTTAAGCTGTGGCACCATTTACATGAGAGCCATGCTCTGTGCACGTTAAGGAATGGGAAGTTAAGCTGTGGCACCAATCACATGATAGCCATTCTCTGTGCACGTTAAGGAATGGGAAGTTAAGCTGTGGCACCGTTCACATGAGATCCATACACTCTGTACATTAAGGAATGGGATGTTAAGCTGTGGCACCATTCACATGAGAGCCATACCCTGTGTACGTTAAAGAATGGGAAGTTAACCTGTGGCACCGTTCACATGAGAGCCATACTCTGTGCATGTTAAGGAATAGGAAGTTAAGGTGTGGCACCGTTTACATGAGATCCATAACCTGTGTACGTTAAGGAATGGGAAGTTAAGCTGTGGCACCGTTGACATGAGAGCTATACCTCTGTACGTTAAGGAATTTGAAGTTAAGCTGTGGCACTGTTCACATGAGAGCCATACCCTGTGTACGTTAAGGAATGGGAAGTTAAGCTGTGGCACCATTCACATGAGAGCCATACTCTGTGCACGTTAAGGAATGGGAAGTTAAGCTGTGGCACCGTTCACATGAGAGCCATACCCTCTGTACGTTAAGAAATTGGAAGTAAAGCTGTGGCACCGTTTACATGAGATCCATACCCTGTGTACGTTAAGGAATGGGAAGTTAAGCTGTGGCACCGTTCACATGAGAGCCATTCCTGTGTACCTTAAGGAATGGGAAGTTAAGCTGTAGCACCGTTCACATGAGGACCATACCCTGTGTACGTTAAAAATGGGAAGTAAAGCTGTGGCACCTTTCACATGAGAGCCATTCCCTGTGTACGTTAAGAAATGGGAAGTTAAGCTGTGTCACCGTTCACATGAGATCCATACCCTGTGTACGTTAAGGAATGGGAAATTAAGCTGTGGCACCGTTCACATGAGAGCCATACCTGTGTACGTTAAAGAATGGGAAGTTAAGCTGTGGCACCGTTGACATGAGAGCCATACCTCTGTACGTTAAGGAATTTGAAGTTAAGCTGTGGCACTGTTCACATGAGAGCCATACCCTGTGTACGTTAAGAAATGGGAAGTTAAGCTGTGTCACCGTTCACATGAGATCCATACCCTGTGTACGTTAAGGAATGGGAAATTAAGCTGTGGCACCGTTCACATGAGAGCCATACCTGTGTACGTTAAAGAATGGGAAGTTAAGCTGTGGCACTGTTCACATGAGAGCCATACCCTGTGTACGTTAAGGAATGGGAAGTTAAGCTGTGGCACCATTCACATGAGAGCCATACACTGTGCACTTTAAGGAATGGGAAGTTAAGCTGTGGCACCATTCACATGAGAACCATACTCTGTGCACGTTAAGGAATGGGAAGTTAAGCTGTGGCACCGTTCACATGAGAGCCATAACCTGTGCACATTAAGGAATGGGAAGTTAACTTGTTGCACCGTTCACATGAGAGCCATACCTTGTGTACGTTAAGGAATGGGAAGTTAAGCTGTGGCACCGTTCAAATGAGATCGATACACTCTGTACATTAAGGAATGGGAAGTTAAGCTGTGGCACCATTCACATGAGAGCCATACCCTGTGTACGTTAAAGAATGGGAAGTTAACCTGTGGCACCGTTCACATGAGAGCCATACTCTGTGCATGTTAAGGAATAGGAAGTTAAGCTGTGGCACCGTTTACATGAGATCCATAACCTGTGTACGTTAAGGAATTGGAAGTTAAGCTGTGGCACCGTTCACATGAGAGCCATACCTCTGTACGTTAAGGAATGGGAAGTTAAGCTGTGGCACTGTTCACATGAGAGCCATACCCTGTGTACGTTAAGGAATGGGAAGTTAAGCTGTGGCACCATTCACATGAGAGCCATACACTGTGCACTTTAAGGAATGGGAAGTTAAGCTGTGGCACCATTTACATGAGAGCCATGCTCTGTGCACGTTAAGGAATGGGAAGTTAAGCTGTGGCACCAATCACATGATAGCCATACTCTGTGCACGTTAAGGAATGGGAAGTTAAGCTGTGGCACCGTTCACATGAGATCCATACACTCTGTACATTAAGGAATGGGAAGTTAAGCTGTGGCACCATTCACATGAGAGCCATACCCTGTGTACGTTAAAGAATGGGAAGTTAACCTGTGGCACCGTTCACATGAGAGCCATACTCTGTGCATGTTAAGGAATAGGAAGTTAAGGTGTGGCACCGTTTACATGAGATCCATAACCTGTGTACGTTAAGGAATGGGAAGTTAAGCTGTGGCACCGTTGACATGAGAGCTATACCTCTGTACGTTAAGGAATTTGAAGTTAAGCTGTGGCACTGTTCACATGAGAGCCATACCCTGTGTACGTTAAGGAATGGGAAGTTAAGCTGTGGCACCATTCACATGAGAGCCATACTCTGTGCACGTTAAGGAATGGGAAGTTAAGCTGTGGCACCGTTCACATGAGAGCCATACCCTCTGTACGTTAAGAAATTGGAAGTAAAGCTGTGGCACCGTTTACATGAGATCCATACCCTGTGTACGTTAAGGAATGGGAAGTTAAGCTGTGGCACCGTTCACATGAGAGCCATTCCTGTGTACCTTAAGGAATGGGAAGTTAAGCTGTAGCACCGTTCACATGAGGACCATACCCTGTGTACGTTAAAAATGGGAAGTAAAGCTGTGGCACCTTTCACATGAGAGCCATTCCCTGTGTACGTTAAGAAATGGGAAGTTAAGCTGTGTCACCGTTCACATGAGATCCATACCCTGTGTACGTTAAGGAATGGGAAATTAAGCTGTGGCACCGTTCACATGAGAGCCATACCTGTGTACGTTAAAGAATGGGAAGTTAAGCTGTGGCACCGTTGACATGAGAGCCATACCTCTGTACGTTAAGGAATTTGAAGTTAAGCTGTGGCACTGTTCACATGAGAGCCATACCCTGTGTACGTTAAGAAATGGGAAGTTAAGCTGTGTCACCGTTCACATGAGATCCATACCCTGTGTACGTTAAGGAATGGGAAATTAAGCTGTGGCACCGTTCACATGAGAGCCATACCTGTGTACGTTAAAGAATGGGAAGTTAAGCTGTGGCACTGTTCACATGAGAGCCATACCCTGTGTACGTTAAGGAATGGGAAGTTAAGCTGTGGCACCATTCACATGAGAGCCATACACTGTGCACTTTAAGGAATGGGAAGTTAAGCTGTGGCACCATTCACATGAGAACCATACTCTGTGCACGTTAAGGAATGGGAAGTTAAGCTGTGGCACCGTTCACATGAGAGCCATAACCTGTGCACATTAAGGAATGGGAAGTTAACTTGTTGCACCGTTCACATGAGAGCCATACCTTGTGTACGTTAAGGAATGGGAAGTTAAGCTGTGGCACCGTTCAAATGAGATCGATACACTCTGTACATTAAGGAATGGGAAGTTAAGCTGTGGCACCATTCACATGAGAGCCATACCCTGTGTACGTTAAAGAATGGGAAGTTAACCTGTGGCACCGTTCACATGAGAGCCATACTCTGTGCATGTTAAGGAATAGGAAGTTAAGCTGTGGCACCGTTTACATGAGATCCATAACCTGTGTACGTTAAGGAATTGGAAGTTAAGCTGTGGCACCGTTCACATGAGAGCCATACCTCTGTACGTTAAGGAATGGGAAGTTAAGCTGTGGCACTGTTCACATGAGAGCCATACCCTGTGTACGTTAAGGAATGGGAAGTTAAGCTGTGGCACCATTCACATGAGAGCCATACACTGTGCACTTTAAGGAATGGGAAGTTAAGCTGTGGCACCATTTACATGAGAGCCATGCTCTGTGCACGTTAAGGAATGGGAAGTTAAGCTGTGGCACCAATCACATGATAGCCATACTCTGTGCACGTTAAGGAATGGGAAGTTAAGCTGTGGCACCGTTCACATGAGATCCATACACTCTGTACATTAAGGAATGGGAAGTTAAGCTGTGGCACCATTCACATGAGAGCCATACCCTGTGTACGTTAAAGAATGGGAAGTTAACCTGTGGCACCGTTCACATGAGAGCCATACTCTGTGCATGTTAAGGAATAGGAAGTTAAGGTGTGGCACCGTTTACATGAGATCCATAACCTGTGTACGTTAAGGAATGGGAAGTTAAGCTGTGGCACCGTTGACATGAGAGCTATACCTCTGTACGTTAAGGAATTTGAAGTTAAGCTGTGGCACTGTTCACATGAGAGCCATACCCTGTGTACGTTAAGGAATGGGAAGTTAAGCTGTGGCACCATTCACATGAGAGCCATACTCTGTGCACGTTAAGGAATGGGAAGTTAAGCTGTGGCACCGTTCACATGAGAGCCATACCCTCTGTACGTTAAGAAATTGGAAGTAAAGCTGTGGCACCGTTTACATGAGATCCATACCCTGTGTACGTTAAGGAATGGGAAGTTAAGCTGTGGCACCGTTCACATGAGAGCCATTCCTGTGTACCTTAAGGAATGGGAAGTTAAGCTGTAGCACCGTTCACATGAGAGCCATACCCTGTGTACGTTAAGAAATGGGAAGTAAAGCTGTGGCACCGTTTACATGAGATCCATACCCTGTGTACATTAAGGAATGGGAAGTTAAGCTGTGGCACCGTTCACATGAGAGCCATACCTTGTGTACGTTAAGAAATGGGAAATTAAGCTGTGGCACCGTTTACATGAGATCCATACGCTGTGTACGTTAAGGAATGGGAAGTTAAGCTGTGGCACCGTTCACATGAGAGCCATACCTGTGTACGTTAAGGAATGGGAATTTAAGCTGTGGCACTGTTCACATGAGAGCCATACGCTATGTACGTTAAGGAATGGGAAGTTAAGTTGTGGCACCATTCACATGAGAGCCATACTCTGTGCACATTAAGGAATGGGAAGTTAAGCTGTGGTACCATTCACATGAGAGCCATGCTCTGTGCACGTTAAGGAATGGGAAGTTAAGCTGTGGCACCATTCACATGATAGCCATACTCTGTGCACGTTAAGGAATGGGAAGTTAAGCTGTGGCACCGTTCACATGAGAGCCATACCCTGTGTGTACGTCAAAGAATAAGCTGGTTGGTCTTGATGGGAGACTTCCATCTGTCTCTTAGCAACTGTCCAGTGGGTCCCCTTCTCTCAATCTTCTATGAATCCTTTACAGAAATAATATTAATAAATAACTTAAGTAGAAATTTTTAATTCTTTAAATTCTCAACTAATAAAACTGCGAAAATTTTAATGAAGATTTTCTTTCATATATCTCTTCCATTTATCACCCATGAATCTTATACGTGGAAATAATCTGTGACACATGTCATCTATATATATTTGGAATATCTGACCCATGAGTCTCATATATGGATTATCTGACCCATGAGTCTCATATATGGAATATCTGACCCATGAGTCTCATGTATGGAATAAATAAATAAAAAAAATAAATACCCACTCAAGCAGCTGCTTGCCGCAGAGGTCTGACAGGAGCCAGTCAGTTTATATGCCACAGTAGAAGATCTGAGAGGATGGCAGGACCTCAGTAGAAAAACGACACAAACAGCCATGCGTTACCCGGGGCTCGAACCCAGGTCCCGTAGATCAGTAGCCAAGCGTGCTAACCACTCGGCATCTGACCCATAATATCTCTTCCATATATGACCCATGAGTTTCCTATATGGAATATCTGACCCATAAGATCTCTTCCATATATGACCCATGAATTTTATATATGAAAATAATCTCTGACTCATATCTCATATATGGAATATCTGACCCATGAATCTCATATATGGAATATCTGACCCATAATATCTCTTCCATATATGACCTATGAGTTTCATATGTGAAATATCTGACCCATAATATCTCTTCCATATATGACCCATGAATTTTATATATGAAATAATCTCTGACACATATTTCATATATGGAATATCTGACCCATGAATCTCATATATGGAATATCTGACCCATGAGTCTCATATATGGAATATCTGACCCATGAGTCTTATATATGGAATATCTTACCCATAATATCTCTTCCATATATATAACTCATGAATTTCATATATGGAATATCTGACCCATGATGTCTCTTCCATATATGACCCATGAGTTTCATATATGAAATATCTGACCCATAATATCTCTTCCATATATGACCCATGGGTTTCATCCGGTTATGAAAGGGAAGGGACCTTCTGTGAGCTTCTACCCTAGCCCTAAAAGTTTAGTCATCATTTTTTAAATTTTGATAAGTGGAATCGAAGTATAGAATTCTATGGTTTCTTTCCTTTGAGGTGACATCCCACCTCCCGATTTTCTCACGGGGGAGGAATAAAGATTCGACTGAACCCGAATCCAGCCCTCACGATACCTGAAGTTACGATGAAAGAAAGAAATGTTGCTTTTTAGGTGACATTTTCATGGGGGAGGCATAAAGGTTCAATTGAACCTTTATTCCTCTCCCCATTCTTCTCCCTCACCGAGGACAAGTTTGGGAGGGGGAAGGAGGAAATAATTCTCAATTCTAGAACATTTGGTACTCGAACCAGGAAACTGGAAATTACAAAACTGGAGCGTTACTAATAATTATAACGAATGCTAAAGTAATAATAAATAATTTTAACGAATGCTAAAGAAAATTTATTCAAAGACTGTTATCTGATGTAATGTGTTCTATGTGATCGGCGAGAGAGAATCTCTAAAGAATTTAGCAAATTGTAGAATCCGCGAACTATAATCGGCTAAACTTATTTTTGGAAAAATAAAAAATTTTTCAGGAAGTACGCTTTGATTCATTTCCGCTTCAATTCAATAACTTGCTCTCTTAACAATTAATTGTTACGAAAAGAAATTTAAACAATTTCATCATTCGATCACAGAAGCAGTATTTGGAAGAATAAAAATGATCGTTAGAAGCGATTCGTAAACAAATACACGCATTGTTAGGAGTTTGATTTAAACCACAAAAACCTCAGGGTAGATTGGAGGGGACCCACTGGACAGCTGTTAGCAGACAGAGAGAAAATTTCCCATCTAACATCAAGGTCATCCAGCATATTGCCGTCAAGCGCGTTAAGGATACGACCGACTTCATCTACGACTTTCTCTCCATTTTCCAACTAGCAATGCCGACATTTGAGAGATTCGGACTGGGGACTACAATGACGAGCCTGGAGAGCTACTGGCCAAGCCCCCCCCCCCCTCTGGGAATAAGGTAAGTCCATTAGTGAATGAGGTAAGTGACACTAATTCTTTTGAATTTTTTAGGTGCAAATAAGTAGTTTATTAAGTGTTGTGTTCAGAAACCTTTGGTTGCTAGCTTTGTTGATTTCAAAAAGGCTTTTCGACTCTGTTGATCGTCATAATTTGTGGTTGATTGTGAAATCATATGATATACCACACAAGTTAGTTAACATAATGAAAACTCTCTATAATAACACTGAGTCGTGTGTGAGAGTTGGTAAGGCTTGTAGCAATTGGTTTAGCATTACTTCTGGTGTTCGACAAGGGTGCATTTTGTCTCCTTTTCTCTTTAGCTTGGTTATTGATTATGTTATGCGAAATTCACTTCAAGGAAAAGATGGGCTGGAGATACGAAAATTTCTGGTTTAGATTATGCTAATGATTTAGCCCTTTTGGCAAATGATGTTGATGAGATGAACTCTTTCATTCGAGCTGTTAATGAAACTGGTAGTAGAGTAGGTTTAGTTGTAAACGGAGGAAACTAAAATGATGAAAATTGGTCAGGCAGGCTGTGATTTAGTTAATCTGAATGGTTGCAGTCTTGAACAGGTATCACAGTTTAATTATCTTGGGAGCTACGTAACAGATACTGGTGATGTGCGGCATGAGATTAACAGACGAATAGGGATTGCTACCGGGACTTTTAAGAATCTATGGAGAGTGTGGAGAAATAGGCGTAAAAACCTAAAGATTAAAATTAAACTGTATAATAGTTTGGTCCTTTCTAGGGTTAGTTATGGTAGTGAAACTTGAACACTTTGTAAACAAGATAAAAGGAAACTAGATGCTTTTGATTCCAGATGCTTACGCAAATCTTGGGCAGTAGGAAGAAAGTGGGGGTTCTGGAACAGTGGCAGATCAATGTTAATCCTATGGGATCCGCCACCCATGTGTTTCAAGGTGGCGGAATAATGTTAATCCTATGGGATCCGCCACCCATGTGTTTCAAGCTGGTGGCGGAGCACATTGGTCAGAATTGTCATTGTTTTTAAGACTGAAGTCAGACAATAGTGAATAAAATACCTTTCTCCAGTGATGTAATAATCTGAAATTATTCAGTTGCGGATAATCCATTAGTAATTTCCACCGACGTCCATCTTCGTTTCCACAAAGTCCGAAAATTTTTTTTTTCAATTCCACCATTTTGAAATCTGACGTCACCGATTAGCAGTTCTGCCTTTCAAAGTATTTTTACCAAATAGCATTGTTTCTTTTCGTTTCTGCAGGTCAGTCTTTTATTCCAGTTTCTGCGGGATAGTCCTTCTTCCAGTCCTCACGGCAGTCACTCCTAACTCACCTGAAAGAAGAATTGGCCTCGAAAGGTAGCATTAAATGGTACCTTGTCGTGCAAGTGCGCTTCAGGCGAAAAGTCTCCCCTTCTACCTTCGAACACTGTACCCCGTTTTTCCGAAGTAACTGTGTCACAAGTCTTCCTACATCATCCCTAAACAGAGAACTGGATTCAGCGTGTAAGAAGATAAAGATCTCATTTGAAGAATTTGAAGGAGCACATAGTGGATGGACACTGGATGCCGTACTCCATGCTGAAATGAACATTGGAAAATATATCCCTCTTGCAGGATCTAGTTATATCCCTACTCCAAGAGAATTACTGTTAAAACACGCTATTTTCAATGTATGTAATTCCGACCAAAAATGTTTTGTCTGATCTGTTTTAGCCTCTTTGTATCCTGCCACAGATAATCCGCAGCGCCTTAACAACTACATACATTTAGAAGAAAAATTAAACACATCTGGCTTAATTTTCCCTGTTACAATAAATCAAATATCTAAATTCGAAAAAATGAACAACATTTCTGTCAATGTTTTTGGATATGAGAAAGAGGTGTTCCCACTCTACATCACACCATTCAGATTTAAAGCGCATACAAATCTCCTTCTGTTATCGGATGATGAAAAGCAGCATTATTGTGCCATTAAAAATATGAGTAGACTTCTCAGTCCTCTCACTAACATAAATGTCAGGCTTTCTATTGTGATTACTGCCTTCACCGTTTCAAAAATGAATCACTCTTGAAGGATCATATCCCCTATTGTCAAGAATATGGGCCCCAGAGAGTAGAATTTCCAACTGAAAAAGAAAAATGGCTGAAATTCACAAATTTCAAGTTTCAGCAGCCCGTTCCATACGTGATTTATGCTGACTTTGAATCATTCCTAGTGAAAGTGAACACTTGTATGCCTAACCCTGAAAAATCTCACATTACTATCACAGCAAATCATGAACCCTGTGGATTTGCATATCTTGTTGTTGGACCTGATGGCTGCAGCTATAAACCTCCAGTAGTTTATAGAGGTCCTAATGCAGTAGAAGAATTTTTAGAACGTCTGCTTAAAGAAGAAGAAAACATCAAAAATTTACTATCGATGATAAAGCCAATGCAACTCTCGAATCATGAAGAGAAACTGTTTCACCACACTACTGACTGTCATATTTGTAAGCGTGCCCTAGGAGCAGATCGTGTGAGAGATCACGATCATATAACAGGTAAATTCCGAGGAGCTGCCCATAATTCCTGTAATCTGAACTTTAAGTTAACTACTAGGATTCCAGTTATCTTTCACAACCTAAAGGGATATGACAGCCACCTTATTATGCAGGGAATCGGCAGAATTAAAAATAAGAAGATTAATTGCATTCCCAATAACATGGAAACATACATAGCCGTCTCCCTGGGGACATTACATTTTATAGACTCCTATCAGTTTTTAAGCACATCTCTTGAGAAGCTAGTAAATAATTTATCAACAGATGAGTTCCATATTTTAAAGGACTTCGTTGAACCCGAAAGGCTACACTTGGTTCTGAGAAAAGGAGTTTACCCCTATGATTATATCGACAACAGTGAAAAGTTTGAAGAAACAGTATTACCACCATGTGAAGCATTTTACAACCAACTCACAGAAGAAGCGTTAGGGGAAGAAGACTACACCCATGCAATAAGAGTGTGGAATACATTCAACATAAAAAATCTAGGCCAGTATCATGACTTGTACCTGAAGACAGACGTGCTCCTCTTAGCTGATGTTTTCGAAAGTTTCAGAAAACTATGCATCAGATACTATGAAATCGATCCCTGTCATGTTTACACAGCTCCTGGATTAGCCTGGCAAGCATGCTTAAAAATGACAAATGTAAAACTTGAGTTGATAACTGATCCTACAATGTACCTTTTCCTGGAAAAAGGCATACGAGGGGGTATTTCTGTGATATGCAATCGTCTTAGTACTGCAAACAACAAGTATTTGGACACCTATGATCCTCAATTACCCTCTAAATACATTATGTACTATGATGCTAACAATCTTTATGGATGGGCAATGTCACAATGTCTCCCTCAGAGCGATTTTCAATGGCTTAATAAAGAAGAAATAGCAGATCTAAATATTACGACAATTGCTGATGATGCGAATAAAGGATACATATTGGAAGTTGATTTAGATTATCCAGTTTCTCTACACGACAAGCATAATGATTATCCACTAGCCCCTGAGAAACTTCAGATTACCAGCAGCATGCTATCCCCATATTGTCAAGAGGTTGCTCAAAGCCTTGGAATAAATACAAGCCAATCAGTCCTGAAATTAGCCCCAAATCTAAATTCTGAGGAAAAATATGTCCTTCATTATCGAAATCTCAAACAATATTTAGCCTTCGGTATGCAGCTGAAGAAAATACATCGCGTTTTAGAATTTAGTCAGTCTTGCTGGCTAAAACCATATATTGAATTTAATACAGATCAGCGGAAGAAAGCTAGAAACGACTTCCAGAAGGATTTCTTCAAACTGATGAATAATGCTGTGTTTGGAAAAACGATGGAAAATTTAAGAAATCGAGTGAAAATTGAATTGACTCAGAGCTCGAAGAGAGTATGCAAACTCGTAGCATCACCTGCTTTTCACGCTTTTCGTGTTTTCGACAACGACCTCGCATGTGTGCAATCAAAGATAACTAAATTGAAACTCAACAGGCCTATTTATGCTGGTTTTAGTATTCTAGATATTAGTAAACTATTGATATATAGCTTTCATTATGACTATATTAGTCCGAAATATGGAGAAAAAGCTAAATTATTGTGTACTGATACAGATTCACTGTGCTATGAGCTTCAAGCCGAGGACGTGTATGCTGATATGAAAGTCGATATAGATCATTTTGACACGTCCGACTATCACATAGACCATGTTTTGCATAGTACACATAATAAAAAGGTACTAGGTAAAATGAAAGATGAACTTTCAGGAGTACCTATCAAACAATTTGCAGGCCTTCGTTCTAAAATGTATTCCCTTCAGAGTTTACATGAGGAGAAGAAGACGGGGAAAGGAGTCCCCAAATACATCGTAAAAAGAACCCTTCGTCACAAGGATTACAGAGACTGCTTGATAAATAAATCACCTTGTCGAGTAGATTTGACAAGGATTCAAAGTAGCAACCATCATCTTCATACAGTGAAAGGTGTAAAACTTGGTCTGTCACCATTTGACGATAAAAGATATATTTTAGAAAATGGTTATGACACCCTTTCGTACGGTCACTACAAAACAATGAAAAAATCACATAACAGAAAAAAAGAATATTTCACTGTGATTTTTAATAGTTTGAGCTATTTATGTATAAAAAATATGGTAATTTTATCCAAATGTGTACATATAACCCCCTATATATGTAAAAATATTTCATGTCATCATTATTATATGTAGATAGCTGTATGTAAAAACCATTTCCTCTGTTAACCTGCATTTTTGTAAGCAGGCTGTAAAGTATAATCAATGTGAAAAAGCATCATTGTGAAATATATAAAATTGTAAACCAATGGAAATCATTACATGTGCACGCATTGTCATTGTTTCACCTAATACTTTGAAATCAATAAAAATTTTTAAATGAAATATATGTGTCGCCTGAATTTCGGAGTCTTATCCTTGGTAAGTGGAGCGATAAACAAGCGTTAGCCGCTTCTCACGTGACTTTTGCCCGTGGCACTCATGCTGCTGACTCATTACCACGGATTGCATTGCATTATAACACACCCTCGCTCTGCCTCGCATTGGGAGAAAGCCGTTCTGGGATCCATTTCTGGGATTACACTTATAATAAAAGGTTGGTAATTCTCTAAATTTTCATGGTTTATCAAACATTACTTATAATTTCGCGATGTAGTGACGTTCTCAAGTATTAAGAAGTGATGAAAATATAAGATTTGTTTTCGAAGCTATTGTAAGTCGCCTGCATGCTAGCTCATTACATGAACCAGAACGAGCCTCCTCAAAATCAACGTCTTTTTTTTTTTTTTCCAAGTAATCGCCTCTCAAAAGTGCCAGGACTACAATAAACGTGCAGCGTGCTGTGTTTATGAGAAATTTATCAGCACGGGATGAAATTCTAATTTTCACTTTGCAGAGACGACAACTTTACTTAGATTTTTACAGAGAAATAATCGAAATTATTGCATCAGCCATTTAGCGATAAAGTGTGTTAGAGCAGATTTTACTGAATATTAATACTTTACAATAGAGGATAATTTCCTGTATATAATACAGAGGTGTACAGACGTATTTTATTTCCTACGAATAAAAAAAAAATAGGATTTTCATTCTGTTATTCGAATTACTCACTTTACCACTTATTTCAACTGTTTAGTAAAAAAAACACATTTAATTCCCAGATTTTTAACGACTGAGATAAAAAAAAATATGCTTACCTACATTAAATACAATGTAAAATAGCGAAATTCACCACTAATTTCAGCTGCTTAATAGCAAGAAATACAGATGATTTCCTTTTTTTTTTGGCATTGCACATAAGAAAAAATAAGGACTAGCGAACGTATCAACATGTACTTCTGAGACTTAAACATGACATGCTCTTTGTTTCAATATTACGCATTTTTTTCAGTATTTTACACATTAATTACTAATTTTTTTTTCATTCAACAGTTAAGTACCCAATTGGAAGTAATGTGAGCAATATTTGCTGTTTAAATGCATCTCCAAATCCGCTTTAAAACATTTTCTTAAAATTTAAGGGGAAAATAAAGAATTTTAATTGAATTTCTTTTAACACTATATACTTAATATATTGTAATCAACGTATTCTATATACAAAACGAATTAATACAGACTAGGCCTAGCACCTATGTCCGACCCCGCCTTCTCGTGGTGCAGACCGTTAGTACCTTTCAAAAGAGATACTCTCTTGTGGAAGTGAACGGAAGGGGAGGGCTGCCAGATTAGTGTGGCCTACTGATCTGGACAACTATGGCTACTTTTCTTTTTTTTCAACCCTACTGAGGAGTGGTCAACCACACAGGGTCCTGGTGCTGACCATATAAACCTACTGGACTGGACAGATATATGGCTCTGAGCTTGATTATGGATCCTGATTTTGCTGCACTAGTGGGCTTCTGTGGAGGGATAATCTTCCGCTGTGTTTTCTGTTTGTTTGTGGGTTGACAGCCCCAAGTGAATAGATTCACAGGATATGTTAATCAGCTGGTGGATAATCCTGAGCAGAGGTCATCGCAGGCACCTGAACTCTTTGCTTCTATTGGCATCGTCAAATTCTACATTGGAGGAAGTCTTCCAGTGTAGATGGCTTCAGCCTTTAGTGGTGGGGGAATGGGTCTTTCCCCATGTCTGCGATTAGGGGGCTGTTTGATATTGTCGGCATTCCCTCTCTTAATAAACATAGTTTCTTAAACATCCCACTAACCATTTTCTCTCCATAGGTAGTTGGAATGTGAGGACTCTGCACACAGCTTTTTCTCTTGATGTCCTCACACAAGAATTCCACCATTATAATTTAGATATTCTCGGCTTGCAAGAGACCAGATGAACAGATAAAGGTCAGATTCTTAAAAATAATCTTAAATTTCTCTTTTCCGGAAGGGACGACAATAAGCATCACCAAGGCGTGGGTCTGTTTCTCAGCAGACACGCTAGTGATGCTCTTCTAGGATATGAGTGCATTAATGAAAGGTTTCTTACAGCAAAATTTCAGACAAGCGTTAAAGACCTGAATGATATCTGCTGTTATGCCCCCACTGAGGATGACGATGAGGATGAGAAGCATAGGTTTTATGAACAACTTCAGGATATTTTGAATTCTGTCAAGAAAGGAGATATTACCCTTGTTCTTGGTGACTTCAATGCCAAAGTTGGTACTGACTCTGACCTTTGGGGAGGGGTGATTGGCCCTTTTGGTATTGGTAGCTGCAATGGCAATGTCTCCTACAGGTAAGTAAACTCAATGGTTTCAGAATAACTAACACATATTACAAACACCGCGACATACATAAGTACACATGGATTTCACCTGATGGGCTGCATAGGAATATGATTGATTATATATTAATTAACAGCAAATGGGCTAGTTCTGTTAGAAATACCAGGGCATATAGGGGAGCTGAATTTGGATCTGACCATTACCTAGTTAAAAGTGTCTTGCAACTTAAACTTAAAAAGTGTTGTGCTAGGGTTAAAAAATTTGCTTTTAATACTGAAGCTCTGAAAGACCCAGTTATAGCCAAAGCTTACCATGATAGGTTACTTAGTCATTATGACAGTCATAGTATGCTTACCACTGAAGTTGAGGAAGAATGGGATCATTTTAAACAGGCTTTTTTGGACACTAACAGTACTCTTTTAGGAAAAAAGGAGCAGAAAAGGCAGAATTATCTGAGTGATAAGGAACTTGAGCTTATTTCGGAAAGAAAGAACTGCAGGAATGTCCTTAATCAATATCCTACTAGTCCTAATAGAAAGTATTACAGAGAATTTAATAAACGTGTAAAAGATCAGTTAGCTGCTGATAAGAATCTTTGGCTTCATGGTTTGGCTGACAAAGCCGAGGAAGCAGTTAGACAGTACAACAGCAGAGAGCTGTACCAGATAGTTAATGTTTTGTGTGGTAGAAAACGGACAGGTATACAGGGATTGAAGGATAAACAAGGTAAGGTTATAGAAGGTGAGGATTCTGTCATGGCTAGGTGGGATGAGCATTTCAGTGATGTTCTAAATAATGCGGTTAGTTCTATTCCCATTGTTTGCAATGATGATAGATGCATTGGTGGCTTTAAATGTTGGCCCTATAACACAATCCGAAGTTATTTTGGCTGTTTCTATACTTAAACTTCATAAATCCCAGGGGTAGATGAAATTACTACAGAAAAGCTTAGAGCTGGAAATGTTTCGTTACCACTTGGATGACTGAAATTCTGAATATCTTTTATGATAGAGGCATGGTTCCTAAGGATTTTACCAGAGCTATTGTTATCCCTATTTTCAAAAAAGGTGATCGCAGTTCTTGTGATAACTATAGGGGTATCAGCCTACTCTCTGTTCCAGGTAAAGTTCTTTCCATGATTGTGCTTAATAGAAATAAGAATCTGGTTGACAGTCAATTGCGTGATGAGCAATGTGGATTCAGAAGTGGTAGGGGATGTGTGGATCAAATATTTTCACTTAGGCAGATTCTTGAGAAATGTTTAGAGTTTCAGAAACCTTTGGTTGCTAGCTTTGTTGATTTGCTAGCTTTGACTCTGTTGATCGTCATAATTTGTGGTTGATTGTGAAATCATATGGTATACCAGACAAGTTAGTTACCATAATGAAAGCTCTCTATAATAACACTGAGAGTTGGTAAGGCTTGTAGCAATTGGTTTAGCATTACTTCAGGTGTTTGACAAGGGTGCATTTTGTCTCCTTTTCTCTTTAGCTTGGTTATTGATTATGTTATGCGAAATTCACTTCAAGGGAAAGATTTTGGCCTTAAATGGGCTGGAGATACGAAAATTTCTGAGTTAGATTATGCTGATGATTTAGCACTTTTGGCAAATGATGTTGATGAGATGAACTCTTTCATTCGAGCTGTTGATGAGACTGGTAGTAGAGTAGGTTTGGTTATAAACAGAGAGAAAACTAAAGTGATGAAAATTGGTCAGGCAGGCTGTGATTCAGTTAATCTTAATGGTTGCAGTCTTGAGCAAGTGTCACAGTTTAATTATCTTGGGAGCTATGTAACAGATAATGGTGATGTGCGGCATGAGATTAACAGACGAATAGGGATTGCTGCCGGGACTTTTAAGAATCTATGGAGAGTGTGGAGAAATAGGCGTATACACCTAAAGACTAAAATTAGACTGTATAATAGTTTGGTTCTTTCTAGGGTTAGTTATGGTAGTGAAACTTGGACACTTTGTAAACAAGATAACAGGAAACTAGATGCTTTTGATTCCAGATGCTTACGCAGTATCTTGGGTATTAGGTGGTTCAACTTTGTAACTAATGATGAGGTTAGGCAAAGGAGTTTGCAACCTCCTTTAAGCAGTATATTGTGCAGAGAGAGACTCCGTTGGTTTGATCATGTTGCCCATATGAATAATTATAGATTGGCGAATAGGGTTATGAACAGTGTGCCTAAGGGCCTCAGAAAGAAGGGGAGACCTAGGATGCGGTGGGCAGACAATGTCAAACAGGACCTTGTTAGAATTGGTGTGCAGTGGCCAGATGCAGTAGATGTAGCTCAGGATAGACTTGCTTGGAGAACTAAATTGCACGGTCTGGTTGGACCTCCGTAACCCATGGCTGCTTGATGATGATGATGATGATGATGATGATGATGATGAGTTACTGGAAATTAACACAATGTTGAAGTGCTTTCTACCTAAAGATTAAAAAAAAACCTGAATACTTTAATTTTAATTACATTTTCAGCCACTAGATGGCGACACAGTTACTATTAGACCTTGGCACAGACGAGAGAAACTTGAAGCCTTTGCTCAGAGCGCCACCTAGCGGGATTTTCAGTAGTTTAGTCGCAACCGGACGGTTCCCCTTGGGTCAAAGTCCAGGTGGTGACGTCATAGGGGGGAAGCACTTCCGGGGGGCGGTTGTGACTAAACTACTGAAAATCCCGCTAGATGGTGCTCTGAGCAAAGGCTTCCAGTTTCTCTCGTCTGTCCCAAGGTCTAATAGTAACTGTGTCGCCATCTATTGACTGAAAATGTAATTAAAATAAAAGTATTCAGGTTTTTTTTTATCTTTAGGTAGAAAGCATTTCAACATTATGTTAATTTCCAGTAAATAGGCTGTATTAATTCGTTTTGTATATAGAATACGTTGATTACAATATATTAAGTGTTAAAAGAAATTCAATTAAAATTCTTTATTTTCCCCTTAAATTATAAGAAAATGTTTTAAAGCGGATTTGGAGATGCATTTAAACAGGAAATATTGCTCACATTACTTCGAATTGGGTACTTAACTGTTGAATGAAAAAATAGTTAGTAATGAATGTGTAAAATACTGAAAAAATGCGTAATATTGAAACAAAGAGCATGTCATGTTTAAGTCTCAAAGGTACATGTTGATACGTTCGCTAGTCCTTTTTTTTTCTTATGTGCAATGCTAAAAAAAAAGGAAATCATCTGTATTTCTTGATATTAAGCAGCTGAAATTAGTGGTGATTTTGGCTATTTTACATTGTATTTAATGTAGGTAAGCATATTTTTTTCTTATCTCAGTCGTTAAAAATCTGGGAATTAAATGTATTTTTTTTACTAAACAGTTGAAATAAGTGGTAAGTGAGTAATTCGAATAACAGTATGAAATCCTATTTTTTTTTTATTCGTAGGAAATAAAATTCGTCTGTACACCTCTGTATTATATATAGGAAATTATCCTTTATTGTAAAGTATTAATATTTAGTAAAATCTGCTCTAACACACTTTATCGCTAAATGGCTGATGCAATAATTTCGATTATTTCTCTGTAAAAATCTAAGTAAAGTTGTCGTCTCTGCAAAGTAAAAATTAGAATTTCATCCCGTGCTGATAAATTTCTCATAAACACAGCACGCTGCACGTTTATTATAGTCCTGGCACTTTTGAGAGGCGATTGCTTGAAAAAAAAAAGACGTTGATTTTGAGGAGGCTCGTTCCGGTCTATGTAATGAGCTAGCATGCAGGCGACTTACGACGGCTTTGAAAACAAATCTTATATTTTCATCACTTCTTAATACTTGAGAACGTCACTACATCGCGAAATTATAAGTAATGTTTGATAAACCATGAAAATTTAGAGAATTACCAACCTTTTATTATAAGTGTAATCCCAGAAATGGATCCCAGAACGGCTTTCTCCCAATGCGAGGCAGAGCGAGGGTGTGTTATAACGCAATGCAATCCGTGGTAATGAGTCAGCAGCATGAGTGCCACGGGCAAAAGTCACGTGAGAAGCGGCTAACGCTTGTTTATCGCTCCACTTGCCAAGGATAAGACTCCGAAATTCAGGCGACACATATATTTCATTTAAAAATTTTTATTGATTTCAAAGTATTAGGTGAAACAATGACAATGCGTGCACATGTAATGATTTCCATTGGTTTACAATTTTATATATTTCACAATGATGCTTTTTCACATTGATTATACTTTACAGCCTGCTTACAAAACTGCAGGTTAACAGAGGAAATGGTTTTTACATACAGCTATCTACATATAATAATGATGACATGAAATATTTTTACATATATAGGGGGTTATATGCACACATTTGGATAAAATTATCATATTTTTTATACATAAATAGCTCAAACTATTAAAAATCACAGTGAAATATTCTTTTTTTCTGTTATGTGATTTTTTCATTGTTTTGTAGTGACCGTACGAAAGGGTGTCATAACCATTTTCTAAAATATATCTTTTATCGTCAAATGGTGACAGACCAAGTTTTACACCTTTCACTGTATGAAGATGATGGTTGCTACTTTGAATCCTTGTCAAATCTACTCGACAAGGTGATTTATTTATCAAGCAGTCTCTGTAATCCTTGTGACGAAGGGTTCTTTTTACGATGTATTTGGGGACTCTTTTCCCCGTCTTCTTCTCCTCATGTAAACTCTGAAGGGAATACATTTTAGAACGAAGGCCTGCAAATTGTTTGATAGGTACTCCTGAAAGTTCATCTTTCATTTTACCTAGTACCTTTTTATTATGTGTACTATGCAAAACATGGTCTATTTGATAGTCAGACGTGTCAAAATGATCTATATCGACTATCATATCAGCATACACGTCCTCGGTTTGAAGCTCGTAGCACAGTGAATCTGTATCAGTAAACAATAATTTAGCTTTTTCTCCATATTTCAGACTAATATAGTCATAATGAAAGCTATACATCAATAGTTTACTAATATCTAGAATACTAAAACCAGCATAAATAGGCATGTTGAGTTTCAATTTAGTTATCTCTGACTGCACACATGCGAGGTCGTTGTCGAAAACACGAAAAGCGTGAAAAGCAGGTGATGCTACGAGTTTGCATACTCTCTTCGAGCTCTGAGTCAATTCAATTTTCACTTAATTTTTTAAATTTTCCATCGTTTTTCCAAACACAGCATTATTCATCAGTTTGAAGAAATCCTTCTGGAAGTCGTTTCTAGCTTTCTTCCGCTGATCTGTATTAAATTCTATACATAGTTTTAGCCAGCAAGACTGATTAAATTCTAAAACGCGATGTATTTTCTTCAGCTGCATACCGACGGCTAAATATTGTTTGAGATTTCGATAATGAAGGACATATTTTTCCTTAGAATTTAGATTTGGGGCTAATTTCACGACTGATTGGCTTGTATTTATTCCAAGGCTTTGAGCAACCTCTTGACAATATGGGGATAGCATGCTGTTGGTAATCTGAAGTTTCTCAGGGGCTAGTGGATAATCATTATGCTTGTCGTGTAGAGAAACTGGATAATCTAAATCAACTTCCAATATGTATCCTTTATTCGCATCATCAGCAATTGTCGTAATATTTAGATCTGCTATTTCTTCTTTATTAAGCCATTGAAAATTGCTCTTAGGGAGACATTGTGACATTGCCCATCCATAAAGATTGTTAGCATCATAGTACATAATGTATTTAGAGGGTAATTGAGGATCATAGGTGTCCAAATACTTGTTGTTTGCAGTACTAAGACGATTGCATATCACAGAAATCCCCCCTCGTATGCCATTTTCCAGGAAAAGGTACATTGTAGGATCAGTTATCAACTCAAGTTTTACATTTGTCATTTTTAAGCATGCTTGCCAGGCTAATCCAGGAGCTGTGTAAACATGACAGGGATCGATTTCATAGTATCTAATGCATAGTTTTCTGAAACTTTCGAAAACATCAGCTAAGAGGAGCACGTCTGTCTTCAGGTACAAGTCATGATACTGGCCTAGATTTTTTATGTTGAATGTATTCCACACTCTTATTGCATGGGTGTAGTCTTCTTCCCTTAACGCTTTTCTGTAAGTTGGTTGTAAAATGCTTCACGTGGTGGTAATACTGTTTCTTCAAACTTTTCACTGTTGTCGATATAATCATAGGGGTAAATTCTTTTTCTCAGAACCAAGTGTAGCCTTTCGGGTTCAACGAAGTCCTTTAAAATATGGAACTCATCTGTTGATAAATTATTTACTAGCTTCTCAAGAGATGTGCTTAAAAACTGATAGGAGCCTATAAAATATAATGTCCCCAGGGAGAAAGCTATGTATGTTTCCATGTTATTGGGAATGCAATTAATCTTCTTATTTTTAATTCTGCCGATTCCCTGCATAATAAGGTGGCTGTCATATCCCTTTAGGTTGTGAAAGATAACTGGAATCCTAGTGGTTAACTTAAAGTTCAGATTACAGGAATTATGGGCAGCTCCTCGGAATTTACCTGTTATATGATCGTGATCTCTCACACGATCTGCTCCTAAGGCACGCTTACAAATATGACAGTCAGTAGTGTGGTGAAACAGTTTCTCTTCATGATTCGAGAGTTGCATTGGCTTTATCATCGATAGTAAATTTTTGATGTTTTCTTCTTCTTTAAGCAGACGTTCTAAAAATTCTTCTACTGCATTAGGACCTCTATAAACTACTGGAGGTTTACAGCTGCAGCCATCAGGTCCAACAACAAGACATGCAAATCCACAGGGTTCATGATTTGCTGTGATAGTGGTGTGAGATTTTTCAGGGTTAGGCATACAAGTGTTCACTTTCACTAGGAATGATTCAAAGTCGGCATAAATCACGTATGGAACGGGCTGCTGAAACTTGAAATTTGTGAATTTCAGCCATTTTTCTTCTTCAGTTGGAAATTCTACTCTCTGGGACCCATGTTCTTGACAATAGGGAATATGATCCTTCAAGAATGATTCATTTTTGTAACGGTGAAGGCAGTAATCACAATAGAAAGCCTTACATTTATGTTTAGTGAGAGGACTGAGAAGTCTACGCATATTTTTAATGCCACAATAATGCTGCTTTTCATCATCCGATAACAGAAGGAGATTTGTATGCGCTTTAAATCTGAATGGTGTGATGTAGAGTGGGAACACCTCTTTCCCATATCCAAAAACATTGACAGAAATGTTGTTCATTTTTTCGAATTTAGATATTTGATTTATTGTAACAGGGAAAATTAAGCCAGATGTGTTTAATTTTTCTTCTAAATGTATGTAGTTGTTAAGGCGCTGCGGGTTATCTGTGGCAGGATACA
>JAWZYU010000146.1:330200-385200 GCA_038380435.1 Ryuthela nishihirai | reverse complement strand
AGTATGTTAGTTTTTCTTTCTGTATGTATGTTATTGTGTTAGTATGTCAGTTGTATGTCTGTCTCTACGTATGAATGTTAGTGCGATAGTCTGTCTGTCTCTATGTGTGAAATAGTATGCTAGTTTTTGTTTCTGTATGTATGTTATTTTGTTAATATGTCTGTTGTATGTTTGTCACTGTGTATGAACGTTAGTGTGTTATTCTGTCTGTCTGTATTATATGTGTGAATTACTACGTTCGTTTTTCTCTCTGTATGTATGTTACTGTGTTAGCATGTCTGTTGTATTTCTTTCTCTACGT
This sequence comes from Ryuthela nishihirai, assembly GCA_038380435.1. Taxonomy (NCBI): domain Eukaryota; kingdom Metazoa; phylum Arthropoda; class Arachnida; order Araneae; family Heptathelidae; genus Ryuthela; species Ryuthela nishihirai. Next base: position 384,899 of record JAWZYU010000146.1, on the reverse strand, counting down.
ATGAATGTTAATGTGCTAGTCTGTCTGCCTGTATGTGTGAATTAGTATGTTAGTTTTTCTTTCTGTTTGCATGTTATTGTGTTAGTGTGTCTGTTGTATGTCTGTCTCTGCGTATGAATGTTAATGTGTTAGTCTGTCTGTATGTGTGAATCAGTATGTTTGTTTTTATTTCTGTATGTATGTTATTTTGTTAGTATGTCTGTTTAATGTCTGTTTCTACGTATGAATTTTTTGTGTTAGTTTTTCTGTCTGTATGTGTGAATTAGTATGTTAGGTTTTGTTTCTGTATGAATGTTAGTGCATTAGTCTGTCTGTCTGTATATGTGAATTAGTATGTTAGTTTTTCTTTCTGTATGTATGTTATTGTGTTAATTCGTCTGTCTCTACGCATTAATGTTAGTGTGTTAGTCTGTCTGTCTGTATGTGTGAATTACTATGTTATTTATTCTTTATATATATATGTTTTTGTGTTAGTTTGTCTGTTGTATGTGTGCTCTACGAATGAATATTATAGTGTTAGTCTGTCTGGCAGCCGTCCCGTGGCCGAGTGGTTAGCACGCTTGGCTACTGATCTACGGGACTTGGGTTCGAGCCCCGGATAAGGCATGGATGTATGTGTCGTTTTTCTGCTGAGGTCCTGCCATCCTCTCAGACCTTCTACTATGGCATATAAACTGGCAGGCTCCTGTCAGACCTCTGTGGCAAGCAACTGCTTGAGGGGGTATTTATTTATTTTTATTTAGTCTGTCTGGCTGTATGTGTGAATTAGTATATTAGGTTTTGTTTCTCAATTTATGCTATTGTTTTAGTATGTCTGTCTCTAGGTATGAATGTTAATGCGTTAGTCTATCTGTCTGTATGTGTGAATTAGTATGTTAATTTTTCTTTCTGTATGTTAAGTTATTGTGTTAGTACGTCTGTTGTATGTCTGTCTCTACGAATCAATGTTATTGTGTTATTTTGTCAGTCTATCTGTGTGAATTAGTATGCTAGTTTTTCTTTCTGGTGGTTAGCGCGCTTGGCTACTGATCTACGGGACCTGGGTTCGAGCCCCGGGTAAGGCATGGATGTTCGTGTTGTTTTCTGCTGAGGTCCTGCCATCCTCTCAGATCTTCTACTGTGGCATATAAACTGACAGGCTCCTGTCAGACCTCTGTGGTAAGCAGCTGCTTGAGGGGGTATAAAAAAAATGCACTTTATGGTATTAGTATATCTGTGTTCTACGTAGAAATGTTTGTGTGTTATTCTGTCTGTCTGTCTGTATGTGCATTAGTATGTTTGTTTTTCTTTCTGTATGTATGTTATGCCGTCCCGTGGCCGAGTGGTTAGCACGCTTGGCTACTGATCTAAGGGACCTGGGTTCGAGCCCCGGAATTAGGCATGGATGTGTGTGTCGTTTTTCTGCTGAGGTCCTGCCATCCTCTCAGATCTCCTACTGTGGCATATAAACTGACAGGCTCCTGTCAGACCTCTGTGGCAAGCAGCAGCTTGAGGGGGTATTTATTTATTTTTTATTATGTATGTTATTGTGTTAGTATGTCTGTTGAATGACTGTCTCTATGTATGAATGCTAGTGTGTTATTCTGTCTGTCTGTGTGAATTACTATGCTAATTTTCTTTCTGTATGTATGTTATTGTGTTAGTGTGTCTGTCTGTATGTGTGAATCAGTATGTTTGTTTTTCTTTCTGTATGTATGTTATTGTGTTAGTATGTCTGTCTCTGCGTATGAATATTAGTGTGTTATCTATCTGCATGTATGTATGAATTACTATGTTCGTTTTTCTTTCTGTGTATATGTTATTGTGTTAGTATGTCTGTTGTATGTTTGTCTCTAATATGAATGTTAGTGTGCTAGTCTCTCTGTCTGTATGTGTGAATTGGTATGTTAGTTTCTCTTTCTGTATGCATGTTATTATGTTAGTATGCCTGTTGTATATCTGTCTCTACGAACGAAAGTTAGTGTGTTAGTATCTCTGTCTGTCTCTATGAATGCTAGTGTGCTTGTCTCTCTGTCTGTCTGTGTGAATTAGTATGTTAGTTTTTCTTTCTGTATGTATGTTATTGTGTTAGTATATCAGCTGCATGTCTGTCTCTGCATATGAATGTTAGTGTGTTAGCTGTCTGTCTGTATATGTGAATTAGTATGTTAATTTTTTTTCTGTATGCATTTATTGTGTTAGTATGTCTGTTGAATGACTGTCTCTACGTATGGATGCTAGTGTGTTATTCTGTCTGTCTGTGTGAATTAGTATGATAATTTTCTTTCTGTATGTATGTTATTGTGTTAGTGTGTCTGTTTTATGTCTGTCTCTACGTATGAATGTTAGTGTGTTATTCTGCGTGTCTGTCTGTAAGTGCGTTAATATGTTAGTTTTTCTTTCTGATGTATGTATGTTATTGTGTTAGTATGTCTGTTGTATGTCTATCTCTACGTATGAATGTTAGTGTGTTTTTCTGTCTGTCTGTATGTGAATTAGTATGTTAGTTTTTCTTTCTGTATGCATGTTATTTTGCTAGCATGCCTGTTGTCTGTCTGTACGTATGAATATTAGTGTGTTAGTCTGTCTGTGTGAATTAGTATGTTAATATTTCTTTCTGTGTGCCTGTTATTGTGTTAGTATGTCTGTTGTATTTCTGCTGTATGTCTGTCTCTACTTATGAATGTTAGTGTGTTAGTCTGTCTGTCTCTTTGGGCATTGATATGTTAGTTTTTCTTTCTGTATGCATGTTATTGTGTTAGTATGTCTGTCCCTACGTATGAATTATTAGTGTGTTAGTCTGTCTGTATGCATGTGTGAATTATATGTTAGTTTTTCTTTCTGTATGTATGTTATTGTGTTAGTATGTATGTTGTTTGTCTGTCTCTACGTAGGAATGTTAATGTGTTATTCTGTCTGTTTCTATGTGAATTAGTATGTTAGTTTTTCTTTCTTTATGTATGTTATTGTGTTAGTATGTTCTCTATTATATCTAAGATGTAAATAAATATATTCTCGAACCCCCCTCGAGAGTAAATTTTGGGTACGTGGCTGTCTTGAGGTTCTTATCAAGACTTCGTCATTTAGCCCCGCTTGTGTAAAGAGGAAATAGCAGCAAGAGGTTGATTGCAAGGAAGAGTTTGAAAATGAGTTGGAAAAATTAGCTCTCCAGCAGAAGAAGAAGAAAATAATAATTGATTTTAATTTTAATGCATCGTAAAAAAAAATGTCAACATTTATATTGAAAATACTTTTTCATGTGTATCTTTCTCAAGTAAATTAGCCTTGCTGATTTGTCATGTTCTAGGAACACAAAACAGGGATGAGGCTTCGGGCCATATCTCTGAAAATTAGTAAATAGGTTTCATACAGTGTGTAAATTCATGGTTTAACTTACTTCTGAGAGGTACTTTTACGCACGATGAACTAAATGACCAGATCACAAGGACTCAGAGAAGGTAGGGGGTAGAAAACCTACTGGACAGCTGTTAGGTTGTTCAGTGGGTCCTCTTCACACTGGACAACCAATAGTTCACTTTTAAATTAGTGTGGAATGCTCATTTTCGGTCAATTCATTGCGATGACTCAATAGACCTACCTGATCTCTAACCACTAGTGGCGAAAGCTGTAGTGGACAGTCGCTTGCCGAGAAGCGAAGGTGCTTTTGACTATTGGAGCAAGGTCTAATTTTTTTCCCTTTTTTATATTAAATCTTGCGCAAGATGCCATAAAATATTTCCATTAAATTCACTTAATAGATAATTCTGATTCACACTTTAATGGATATTTTATGGTACTTGAAGCCCTCTTTTTCCTTCCACACCAGCTGCCTATGTGTGGAGGGGTTTTCTCCAGGTTAGAGCAAAACACTCAGACATGGATGGTGCCTTGACTGTTAAATGTTGCAGTGAGTACTGTAATCATAAAAAACTCTACTAGGAGTCAGCATATAGTCGAAGGGAAACACGAATCCGCAATTCTTTCCGCAATTGTAGTATGACAAAAACAAAAAGGGTAAAATATGATATGTTCCCAGAATTGCAAAAACATGCATTCTTTACCTGTTGATCTATATTAGACATTTAACTGTCAATCTTCTTACAATACTGATAAAAAAAAGTTATGTTTACCAGACCAGGCCCGGATTTAGATAAAATAAAGGTGGGCGAGATGTAATTGTCTTGATCGAGGAGAAAAAAAGTAGGGCAAGAAGCTGCAATTGTATTGTAGTATAACAATTCCCCCTACGTCTTAAATGTGTTTAAAAAGTTTTAGGAAAATCTATAAAATAGATACTAACTTTCAGAATGTTTTTGCTCCGTTATATTACTGAGCATTCTCAAAGTAGAAGACCAATCCTCACACACGCAGACCCAATATATGCGACCCTATAGTAGGCTAATTTGAAATGCAAAAATATCAAAACGTGGTAATTTGAAATCAGCAGATAATAACTCAACTCTGTCATCATACAGAGTGTACAAAAAATAATGTGGCAAAATTAAACAGTCATAACTCATGATATAATGAACGTATCTTTATACAGATGCTCTTAGAAAAGTAACAAAATATAGTAGCTTTTAATGCAACAACTACTTAAGCACCATTCCTTATACGGGCAATATCAGCTTAATAATTAGCCTTCATCCATGCCCTTTGAAGCATATCTGGAGTGGAGGGAAAAATGTTGTTAGAAAATCACAAAATATGATATTTGAGTAGTAGCATAAATGAGAGTTCTGGCACAGTAAAAGGGTATAGAGAATTTTATGAAAAATCTATGGGAAAATTTATGGGGGATGAGGTAAAAAGTATGTTTCTTGTGGTTTTTTGTGAAAATATGTGTGAAAATCCGAAAAAATTGAAGTGCTTTTTTAGCACGTGAAAAATTAATTTAAGTTTTTTTTCGGCAGATGAGGTTTAAACTAATTTGTTTAAACTAATTTTCAGAAAAATGAGGTGTGTATGAATGAGACAAAAAAATAATGTGGTTTGTTGAGTTATCATGCACTTCAATTAAAACTTTTATGTAACTGAAATAATATTTATCTTATCAAACAAGAATATTAAAACTTTCATCTAACCAAAGTTCAAGTAATATTTATCTTATCAAACAAGAATATTAATACTTTTATGTAACCAAAGTCCAAGTAATATTTATGTTATCAAACAAGAATATTAAAACTTTTATGTAACCAAAGTCCAAGTAATATTTATCTTATCAAACAATAATATTGAAACTTTTATCTAACCAAAGTCCAAGTAATATTTTGCCTGTGAATATTTTTCTTACAAACAAGAATATTAGAATTTCGATAGATCAAAGTCCTCATTGATGAATCAATATATATATTTAAATGACTGGAAGCTGGTTATCAAAGAGGCTATCAGGTCAAATGGTTAAACACAAGGCAAGGAAGATTTGAGTTTACTACAGAAGTTTGAAAAGAATGTCTCCTGAAATAAATAAAAAAAAGATTGTTAAAACAATCTTATGATCAGAATTTTTTGGATCTTCAACAACATTTGAACAGATTAATTAAAAAAAATTTCTTAAATAAGGAAATTTGTCTGAATAAACCTTAGTATTTAAGTATCCAAATATAGATATTGACTATATTCTTACATGTAGAAAAATGTGCACATATTTCTTTCTGTCTTTCAGGATCCGTTTGCTTTTTAAATTTTATTTGTAATACGAATCTAACTTTTAGAAGCTGACTGAGTTTCTTGCAAATTATATATTTCCATTTATTGTTATTTTTCTCCAGGAAACTTTTTATGTCTTAATTGGAGCTGTGGGATATGCTGGTACTAAGCTTGCACAAAAAGTTATAGGAAAAGGGTTATACATTCCTGAAAAGCAAAGAGCAGCTGGCTTATATGAAAATAAAAGAAATGGAAAAGGTTTCTACATTCCAAGAAAACAAATAGCTCAAGGATTAAAAAAAAAGAGCCATTAAGTAACTTAGATATCGAAAAAATAATGAAAAACGAAAAAGGAATCCGTGGTCTATACTCTATCGATTCTTTGCCAACAAAATATTCAAGAACGAAAATGGTATAGTGAACCTTGTCGTTTCATGTGGTTCAGGAACTCATTGGGTAGCTTATTTCAATGATGCGAAGTTACCTTACGTCGAGTACCTTGATCCATCCGGTTTATTGCCACCAGAAGAAATAAAACACTATTTACTTACACCTTCAAAGCTGATCGTGTATAACTCTTGTCAAATTCAAGCAAATTAGTCTGCAAAATGCGGTTACTATTGCATCTATTACATTAAAAGAAGGAATAATAACATAAGCCCATATGATATATTGTATCAGTTTGAACAAACTAACGATCAGAATGAATTGTTGGTAACAACTAGCATATGAGTACTATATAGTACTACACCACATTAATAAAGATGGTACTCATAACTATTAATTCCTCTACTATTACGACATACAATCCCAAAAATTTGGAAATTAATTTTGAAACGCCGAACGCACTCAATGGTGAATATGAGATAACACTGATCAGTAGCAATATGTGGTATTCCAGGTGCAACATCAGTGATAAATATAACAATAACACTGTGAAATACTACAATGGAAGGCAATGGAATAAAATAACTTTCCCGAATGGAATGTACGATATAGACGAATTTAATGATGCGTTGAAAAATGTCTTTGGGGATCCTAGCCCTGTAACACTAGAAAGCAACTTTCCCACATTAAGATTTGTTATTCATTTGGCAAGCGGATATAAAATAGATTTTTCCGATGGAAAGTTGCGAGAAATACTAGGGTTCGAATCGAAAATTATCGATGCAGCAAAAAACGAAGGAAAGTTCCCACCCACATAACGAGAGGGGTCGATCGTATTCTGCTTCACTGTTCTATTGTCGAATCTTCCTATCTCAATAACCAGAAGAGCGACGTGTTGTACAGTTTCGTGCCTCAAACACCGCCTCGCAGTTTAATCGAAACGCATTCGTTCTTCCCCATATATTTACCGCTGAATAAAACTGAATACATTTGCAACGTTAGAATGAAAGTAACCGATCAGAATAATAAAGTAATTGACTTGAACGAGGAAAATGTGATTTATATGTTACACATCAGACCCATATAATGATGAAGATATTGAGAAAGCGAATTAAAATATTTTATACAGTTCCGTAACCTATCGTTGGAAAAAACTAGAAAATATCCCCTAAAAGCAGAAATATTCTTAAGCAGTTAATTTACGGAAATGGCCTAAAAATCATGAAGTCATAAAATAAGTATAGGATGGACTATAAATCTAAAATCATGAAGTCTGTATATCACTGTTGAGGCTTCATACCGGAATTTGTTCGAAGACGCAATAGACGACAATGCAACGACAAAATGCTAATACTTGGAATATCAAGAAACCAATGTGAATGTTAAAAATCTCGAAAAATACGAAATATTTACCAAAGACATGGACGTTTTTTCTGCATCCGCACAACAGTTATATACACGTCAGAGGCAAAATACTGAAATCAGATGGGTCTGATATCGGCGGCAGTGATATAGTTACGATGGTCAATAACGGGTACAACATTTTTAAGAGATCTCAATATTATATCGAAAACAGAGAATTGGAAGATATTAAATTGCCAGGAGTGACGATCACATAGTGCTGCTACAAGTATGATGTGGTTCAAAGATACCGCAGACAGTTCGAAAATGAATAAGTATTTGTACGACAGAGGCGAAGATAAACTGGACACGAATAAAAAGATAAAAGATTTTGCACAAGCGTTGAAGAGAAATCCTGAATTCAATCAAGGGTTCTCGATTGAATTGGCAAATTCGCAATGAAAATAAGTTTCGGCTTTTAAATGGAAGGGTGCATGAGTGCATATGACTTTCTCTCTTTTCTTACCATATGAAATTACAAAAAATAGTCAAAATGTAAGTTTATTCTTACCACTGAATCGCCTGTTTGGTTTCTGCAGAGACGTGGATAGTGTTTCGTGGTGTAGAACATACCATAAAACTAGAAAAAAATGACAAGGACATTATTCAGAGAGTTGGGGCTACATTGTATAAATTTGAAATATCTCACATATCTTGGTTTTTTCCAAAAGTGGAACCATCACTACAAGTACTTGCAAAACTAGAACAATAACCCCGATAACGTACAGTTTCTGCGGGACAGTTCCGGTGGTGACTTCGATGCGAAAATGGTGCAGGGGATGATCTTTCACACAGTAGCGATATGACCATGCACTTTGCTAAAAAACAAACCTAGTCAATGAACGATGCATTTCTGATAGACAACGTGCAATTAAGATTTGAACTAAAAAGTCGTGACATGGGGGAAATTAGAGGTTTGGGGAATATTTTCATATATGATCATGTAAAGTATAAACTTGTGTTAAAACGGTAGATTTGTACTAAGGATGTCTATATTTTCAGACCCGTTCTCATGCTCTTTTCAGGGTTCCATGTGTATTTCTACAATTCCCTGCTACGTTTGAATAAGAGCGTAAGTAAACTGTGTGTAAAGATGATTGTGAAGGTGAAAGTGGTTATTTTTTGCTGCAAGTACGCTTTTCAACAATGACATGTATTCACATATGTGTTTCACTACGCGAGTAAATCTAACATGTGTATTTCATGTCTAAGTAAGAATCTATTTAGTCATTTTTCCTGTATGAGAATACATATTTCTATACCAGTGTGAAATTCTTAGAACAACTATGTCAGTACATTATGTTTGTGTAAGTGTGAAAGTGATTGTTTTTCCCTCACCAGTGTGGAATTCGTAGACCATGTATGAAGTACACTATATCTTATAAGTGTAAAAATAGTAGTTTTTCCGGCAAGCACACGTTTTTTGATAACGCTATGTATTCCCATATGTGTCTCACTACGTGCATAAATCTAACATGCATATTTCATGTTTAGGTAAGAGTAGGCTTAGTAATTTTTCCTGCATGAGTGTGTATATATCTGTATTTTATAAGTGTAAAAGAGGTTATTTTTCCGGTAAGCACACATTTTTTCGACAATGATATGTATTCACATGTATTTCATTATGTGAGTAAATCAATCATTCATATTTCACATTCAACTAAGAACGGTTTAGTTATTTTTCCAGCATGGGAAATCATGTTTCTTTACGTTCGAAACTTTTTTTCCTGTGTATTGCAAGTACATGCACGTGTGAAGTACAGTAGTAACGATAGTTTAACCACAAGTATTCATTTTTTAAGTATTTGGGTGTGAATGTCATAATTTCGTTTCTTACAACAACGTTCATTTCTAGGTGAGATGCAAGTCAGCAACGTTATTTTTCCTGCAAACATTCACTTTTGTATAATCATGTGAATTTTACATGTGACATTTCAATTGTATATGAATCAAATATTGACTTTTCCAAAAAGGGTAAAACCCACACACTGTGTATAACATTTTATTTGTAAGTATGAACCAGTTTCGATAATTTTCATGCAAGCACCTGCATGTGAGAGACCTACTCATGTTTTTCGAAGTGTTCGAATCTGCATGTATGAAATTAGTTTTTTCCACAAGTTTTGAAGAAGCATTTTTTGTTCAAAAGGTGGTTATTGCAAAATATTTCACCACTGATCTTAACTTGAATATCCCCATTTCGGTAGACATAAGGGTTTTTCTTCAACGCGTTTGAATCTTTTTGAATACTCCTGTCTTACATAAAGTTTTCTGTCAGATGTCTCATAACGAGCAAAACAGGTGTGCTTTTGTTAATACAGAAGATGACATAGAGTCCGAGAATTTTTCAAACTTAGAATAACACAACATCCTGATGAATTAAGAACAAGACAGAAGGATGCTAACAATTGAACCATGATTTGAAACGGGCGAAATCCTGTTGTTTCGTGAAAGGGGTGGGGAGGCAATGTCCTCCAGTGGATCGGGGCATACCTCTCCAACAGAAGTGAAGATATAGTGTGGATATAGATATAGAAGTGGAGATAGTTCGTGTGAAGCTGGGCAACACGCTCAGCATCTCCCACACCATCAATCATGGAGTGCCTCAAGGGGGTATCCTCAGCGTGATGTTATTGAACATCTCGCTGTCAGGCCTACCCTCTCGACTCAAGGATAGAGTGGGTATTTTCATTTACGCTGACGGTATCTCCATCTGGTTCCCTGGCCAGGACCCCTGCTATGCTCAGCTCACGATGAAATGAGCTGTGGACATGGTTGTCAAGTTCATTGACAACCTAAGCCTCACTCTTTCAACTGATAAGACTGTGGCCATGGTTCTCACGAGGAGACACCTTCCACCCACCTTCCCTGGCCTCATACTTGGGCAGACCACATCAAAGTCGTCCAACAGCATATGTTCCTCGGTGTGATCCTGGACAGCAGGCTGAGCTTGAGACATCACATTCAGCATCTTAAGACGGTTGATGCTGGGCAGAGAAATATACTGTCTTTCCTTGCTGGCACCCACTGGGAAAGTTCCTGCAAGACCCTCCTGGTCTTGTACCGGCACCTGATCCTCTCCCATGTCAACTACAGTGGTCACCTTCTGAGCAATGCCTCTGCTTCACTACTGAGAAAGTTGGCCACTGTGCACACTATATCTCTGCACCTCTGTCTCGGACTCTGCCCTAACACACCTAATGCGTCTCTCATTGCAGAGGCTGATGACATGCCTTTTCACCTGCACTGGAAGAGAGATATACTGTGTCATCTCTCGAGGCTCCATTCCCTCCACTCTAACCATGAACTTCTCAGGAAGTTGCATGACAGGCCTCACTCTGCCATCGCCCTGTCTGCCAAGGACTTCTATGACCAAGCCATTCCTGCCAGCTCCAGACGCTCGAGCTGGTAGGGACAGATGCTTTTTTGGGGTACGCCGTGAGAGCTCAAAAATCGCTAGATCTAGTAACAAAGTCAGTGTTTTATTTTATTCCCATTGCTATACTATAACTATAGTTTGATATATCTATACAAGGGGTATGCCAGTTACATACGCATTTCCAGGGGGTACGCGAAACATAAAAGTTTGTGAACCACTGCATTAGAAAATAAAGATGCTACATGGTCAAAGGCTGGATGCTAACTGTGATCTTTTCCATCCAGTTCTTAGCCATTTTAAATTTAAGTATAAATTTCTTAGCATTGATTGACAAGATTAATTGATTGACAAGATTATTAGCATTAGAATCATTACTCAAAGGTCTTTTACACCCTTTTTTAACTTTAATAAACTCATCATTATTATCTGTGTTTATCTTATTAGTAGTGGAGTCCAATTTGTCATCATTAGAGATTTCCATTGTGGAATCATTGGCTGCAGCAATTTCATGCAAGGCAGAGTCAGTAACGCGCTCTTTTGAACAAGAGTGTTCTGATTTTTCAAGGTTGAATCTTTCTAAAATCGCTTGATTAAATTCATTTGTTTGTTCATCATTTAGTTTATTAAAAGATTTGAGAGTCAGAAGCTTTTCAAACTTAGATGTAACAGTTTCAAATACCAAATATTGTTGCTGTAAAAGCAAGCAATCTGATGCATTGCCCTGTTCAAAACCAAATCTCAGCGGTCCGAAGTCTGAGATGTCGACGCCGCAACGTTTCTGAACGAGAATTTTTAACTTCACGTGCCTTGATAATCACCCAATTAAAATTGTAAACAAAATTAAGTATCTAGGAATTATTTTGGACTCAAAATTATCATGGAACCCTCAAATAGATAGAGCAAAAGACAATGCTAATAAACTATTCAATTTTTTGAAATATCTTGGCAAAGCTAAATGGGGATGTTCTGTAAAAAATTTAATAATGATCTATAAAAACTTAATAAATCTAAAATTTCTTTATGGAACTGAATTATTTAATCATTTAACAATTTATAAAATAAAAACTCTAGAAAGCTTACAAAATAAAATAATTAGACTCTGTCTTGGATTACCTCCTGGCAGCAAATCTCTAGACCTACATGCAGAAACAGCCATTACCCCAATTCTCATTAAAAAAAATACATGCATTCAAACCTACTCTCCAGGATTTTTTCAAAAAAATAAAACACATCCAATAATAAATAAAATAATAAATTATCACAATGATAACACTATCAAAACATTTTAGTGATGAAAATGATCTGAAAGAAATATAGAACAATTACCTAAGTGGAGACCATCTGCCAATTTTTCCTTGTTCGAAACCAGGATACCCTATTTTACATTTAAATATCCCAGGGATCATAAAAAATACTTCAGATAAATCTCTTAAAAAATTTATTACCGAAAATTATAATGACTCAAATTTTAGCAATACACTACAAATCTTCACAGATGGCTCAGTTAATGAAAACAACGAAATCTCTTCAGGTGCTTTCTTATGCCCTTCACAAAAATATTCATTTAAATTCGAATTTGATAAAACAACCCCCAAAATAGTTGCAGAAACTACAACTATCATCCTAGCACTCAAATGGGCTCTAAATTTTAATAATTCAGAAATTGTTATCTTCTCAGACTGCAAATCAGCTATTCAACTACTATATCAAGACTATATGAAAATTAATTCCCCATTTTTGCAAATGATATCTCTTTTTTAATATTTGAACATATTAAAAAACATAACCTTATGCATGTGCAATGAGTATGTAGGAATTAAACTCAATGAAGAAGTAGATATTTTGGCAAAAGGGGTTTTAAATTTTAACTACTCAATTTCTACCCCATTCTTCATTACCAATCACAAAAAACTAAATGCAAAAAAATCATTTCAGGAAACTGAAAACTACTTTCAAGAAAAAGCATATAATGAACACAAATTCAATATTTCAAATAATATACCAACATTCAATGACTTTAACTTTTCAAAAAGATATATTAACCTTATCACAAAGACAAATATCAATTATTCCTATACAAATACAACCCTTTTTAGATTTAAAAAATATCATCTCCAAATTGCAATTATTGCCCAAAATAACACATATTACATCATATAATTTTTGAGTGCCAACAATTCAATAATCAAAGAGAAAAATATTTTCAAAAATTAAAAAATACAATGTATTCAATTTTAATTTCAACTCTATCCTGGAACCTCCAATAAAAAAACACAGACCAATATTTTATAAATTTTTCATCAACTTCTTTAATGATTGTAACTTACCCAATATATTATAAAAAAATATAAATAAATAATTAAGGAAAATTGAAAATAAACAGAAGGAAAACAAAAAAAATTAATTTATTTTAATGAAGAGATATGAAGATTTAGAAAACACAATTCAGTAAATGAAGAGACATAAAAATAAAAAAACACAAAATACTTTCAAACATGAAGATACAGAACGTAAAATATTTTCAAACATGAAGAGACATGAAGATACAGAACACAAACCACTTTCAAACATGAAGAATCATGAAGAAACAAAACAAAAATTCCCATACATGAAGATATAAATAAAATATTTTAAGCTTTATCTGCACTTCATTTTTATCACACTTGATGTCAAAAATACTTCTGAAAATATTACCACATCAAGAACTCTAAAAAGAAAAAAAACAATAAAAAAAGAAAATAAAGAAAAAAAAAGTGATAACAAGAATAATTAAAATTTTGAATGAGTCATCTTATTCTGATCCTGGAAGAATTCAAATCGGAGATTTTAAGTTATCTTCGCGTGTCTCACAGTGGTCCACGATAGCATGGTCTGTTACAACACTTTGAAACATTGTATAACAAAACTCTATCAGAGAGAGTTTTCGTCTTGGCCACTGTTAGGAGCGGACGTTTTTTGAGCTCTTGCTTGTAATTTGTTTTAGTTTCGCTTTCAGTGTTAATTTTCATTGACGAATTACAGATCTTTTAACTGGAAAATTAGTGCTTCTTGTGGTGAGAGGATTTTTTTTTGAACCGTTATGTGTGTTTAAAGAATTTTTTCGATTTTGTCAGTGAATATGGCAAATAATTCAAGAAAAAAAAAGTCTTCGCAGAATTCAATAAAAATTCGAGTGGCTATAATGCACAAAACAAAACTTAATCAGAAAGAAAAAATACGAACTTTACAACTTTAGAAAAGGACCTTAAATTATCATCTGACTCTGAAATCTCACCTTCCATGTCGATTGAGGAGAATAACTGCAATTTGAATAAACTTGAATAAGTGAACACGGAACACATTTATAGCAAAGAATCAGGAAAAGATCCACACAAGGGAAATATTATAAATAAATCAAGAACTGAGAATGATACCTTTGAAATAACTCATAAAACTGAAAGCATTAAACAGAAAGATCTAGTTTCAAATAATAAAAAATTTAGAAGATATTCCAAAAATAAATTCAGTAATTACTACAGTTGATATTAGAAATTTTAAATACTCAGAATTGGTTTCAGAAGCGTCTGGATCTAGAGAAGATTTAGCTCTAATAATTACTGGTACAAATAATAACATTAATACACTGGACATTAAAAAAGTTACGGTTTGATTTTATAAATTGTTGGGAGAGCATGTGCCTGGAAAGTTTATTTCAATGGGTAGACTGCTGATTTTCCCTAATAAGAAATCTTTGATCAAGTTGTGGATGTTGGAAGCTTATATTAATTTCAAAATTGTTTTGTAAAAGCTTTGGTCCGATTTTGAAAATTTCATAAAATTTATTGTTTGTCTAATGTTCAGCAAACTTATTGTAAAACAGAATCAAGACATACAGAAATTGAATTAAAAATAAACGCAATTCCCTCACACTAATAAGTTACGATTAGTAAAATTCGATTTTCAATCCACTCTTCCAAATTTTATTTCACACATTAAGAAACAGATTTATATTTTTCTAGATATTAACATTACATCTTTAAAATATTAGTTTCTATTTTGTACATTTCATTCATCAGTTTTTGAAATATATTTTCCGAATCATACTTCTTCTTAATGATTAGCCAGCACTCATTCTAGATTTTAAAAAAAATTATTCTTTTTTGCAGATGCTATTTAACAATGTCATTTGATATTATGAGAAATTCAGGAAAATAGCGGATGTGATGATGAGATGATCAGACCCGCAGAGGTACTCTAGCTGTTTTGCAGGTAATAACAGAACAAACGACCATGACATCACTGGGACTCGGCAGTTGCAGTGTCACCACGATCCAAGCGATACCAGTGAGTCCTGAGGCAGCATCCAGACAATTGAGTTCCTCATGAGCTCATGACAATTGATAGTCTAATTGGGAAGATTCAACTCATGATAATTAGTAAGATGTTGACTAGTTAGACGTTCACATGGCATATCAGACAATGGAATATTATTATCCCGGTAGGAAAAAAAGTTGTTTATTATAATTGCACTTTTTCTGAATATTAAATAGAACAGCACATGTCGTCTTAATAAATTTACGTTGCAACTAGGATATCAAATATCTATTTCATGTTGTACTGTTTTGACGCTAAGGAGCAAATTTAATTGCACTATTAATTGCAGTGTATTCCGATTGAAATTCTATTTCCGAATTTTAAAGCTATATCATCATCATCATCATCATCATCCTCAAGCAGCCATGGGCTACGGAGGTCCAACCAGACCGCGCAGTTTAATTCTCCAAGCATATCTGTCCTGAGCTACATCTGCTGCATCCGGCCACTGTACACCAATTCTAACAAGGTCCTGTTTGACATTGTCTGCCCACCGCATCCTAGGTCTCCCCCTCCTTCTGAGGCCTCTAGGCACACTGTTCATAACCCTATTCGCCAATCTATAATTATCCATACGGGCAACATGGCCAAACCAGCGGAGTCTCTCTCTGCACAATATGTTGCTTAAAGGAGGTTGCAGACTCCTTTTGCCTAACCTCATCATTAGTTACAAAGTTAAACCACCTAATACCCAAGATACTGCGTAAGCATCTAGAATCAAAAGCATCTAGTTTCCTGTTATCTTGCTTACACAGCGTCCAAGTTTCACTACCATAACTAACCCTAGAAAGAACCAAACTATTATACAGTCTAATTTTAGTCTTTAGATGTATACGCCTATTTTCCACAATCTCCATAGATTCTTAAAAGTCCCGGCAGCAATGCCTATTCGTCTGTTAATCTCATGCCGCACATCACCAGTATCAGTTATGAGCTCCCAAGGTAATTAAACTGTGACACCTGCTCAAGACTGCAACCATTCAGATTAACTGAATCACAAACTGCCTGACCAATTTTCATCACTTTAGTTTTCTCTCTGTTTATAACCAAACCTACTGTACTACCAGTCTCATCAACAGTTCGAATGAAAGAGTTCATCTCATCAACATCATTTGCCAAAAGGGCTAAATCATCAGCATAATCTAAATCAGAAATATTCGTATCTCCAGCCCATTTAAGGCCAAAAGCTTTCCCTTGAAGTGAATTTCGCATAACATAATCAACAACCAAACTAAAGAGAAAAGGAGACAAAATGCACCCTTGTCGAACACCAGAAGTAATGCTAAACCAATTGCTACAAGACTTACCAACCCTCACACATGACTCAGTGTTATTATAGAGAGCTTTCATTATGTTAACTAACTTGTCTGGTATACCATATGATCTCACAATCAACCACAAATTATGACGATCAACAGAGTCGAAAGCCTTTTTGAAATCAACAAAGCTAGCAACCAAAGGTTTCTGAAACTCTAAACATTTCTCAAGAATCTGCCTAAGTGAAAATATCTGATCTACCCATCCCCTACCACTTCTGAATCCACATTGCTCATCACGCAATTGCCTGTCAACCAGATTCTTAATTCTATTAAGCACAATCATGGAAAGAACTTTACCTGGAACGGAGAGTAGGCTGATACCCCTATAGTTATCACAAGAACTGCGATCACCTTTTTTGAAAATAGGGATAATAATAGCTCTGGTAAAATCTTTAGGAACCATGCCTTTATCATAAAAGTTATTCAAAATTTCAGTCATTCAAATGGTAACTGAAACATTCCCAGCTCTAAGCATTTCCGTAGTAATTTCATCCACCCCTGGGGATTTATGAAGTTTAAGTTTAGAAATAGCCAAACTAACTTCAGATTGTGTTATAGGGTAAACATTAAAGCCAACAATGTATCTATCATCATTGCAAACAATGGGAGTAGAACTAACCACATTGTTTAGAACATCACTGAAATGCTCAGCCCACCTAGCCATGACAGAATCCTCACCTTCTATAACCTTGCCTTGTTTATCCTTCAATCCCTGTATACCTGTTCGTTTTCTACCACACAAAACATTAACTATCTGGTACAGCTCTCTGCTGTTGTGTTGTCTTAACTGCTTCCTCAGCTTTGTCAGCAAGGCCATCAAGCCAAAGATTTTTATCAGTAGCTAACTGACCCTTTACACGTTTATTAAGTTCTTTGTAATGCTTTCTATTAGGACTAGTAGGGTACTGATTAAGGACATTCCTGCAGTTCCTTCTTTCTGAAATAAGCTCAAGTGCCTTATCACTTAAATAATTCTGCCTATATACAAGGTGCAGCTATATACAAGGATATACAAGGTGGTTATAATTAAACTGACATTACTCAGAGCAATGCAGAGAGGATCTACTCGACGGATCACAGTGAAAAGTGGTCGATACCTTAATAAGAACATTGGGTAGAGAATTTGCGAAAAAAAAAATGTATTAGTGCTAGTGCCTCCAGGTGGCGTGAGTGCGCTAAAAACGTGGTAGAACATGCTAATTCCTCATGACATTGCAGCCAATAACACATGAGAATAGCATGAGGAACACTGTAAAATGTGATGTCATCCCTGTAATCACTAAAAAGAACCATGGATATCTGCAAGAAGGACCGAGCTTAGCTAGTGAAACTCTTTTACCAAAACGGCAGTAATGCCGCCACTGCATTACGCGAATATCGTCGTCAGAAAGATATAAGGAAAAGACCTTTGTTACTGAAGAATGAATGAATATCATGCAGAACTGAAGAATATCATGCAGAAATTCGAAGAAACAGGCGAGTTGGGTGTTGCTCCGGGTAGAAGCCAGCAGCCTGTTGCAGAAAGCAATGTGGAAGACATCACACTTACCATTGCAGAAATCCAGCCACAATCGGAGTTACCCATGGTTAGTGTGAGAGTATCCTGGCAACTGCAACTGCCATGGTCAACTGTCTGTAAAATTATATGGTCCATCCTGAAATGTTATCCCTATAAAATTCATAGGGTGCAGCAGATGCAACCACATGATCCTAAACAGCACACCGACTTTGCAATTTTTGGCGGGGATGCAGCTCGACATGTGGCCTTCGAAAGTCTTATGGACCGATGAGGCGCATTTTCCCCGACATGTAGCAGTCAATATGCACAACTGCCGAATATGGGAACCTACACATCTGCATGATGTGCTCCTACACTCCGACTTTGTAACTGTATGGTGCGGGTGTACTGTAAACTTTATAATCGGACCATTTTTCGTTGAGGAGATCACGACTCAAAGCCCCATGCATTGTTCGATGAATAGATCATGTTACATAGATCTTCTCCCCTGCAAGACTATTCCAGCTTTGCAGGAAAGAAATTACTTAAACTCCATAACCTTCATGAAGGATGGGGCGCCACTTCCATGTTGCACATCATCATCATCATCCTCAAGCATCCATGGGCTACGGAGGTCCAACCAGACCGTTCAATTTAGTTCTCCAAGCAAGTCTATCCTGAGCTACATCTACTGCATCTGGCCACTGCACACCAATTCTAGCAAGGTCCTGTTTGACATTGTCTGCCCACCGCATCCTAGGTCTCCCCTTCTTTCTGAGGCCCTTAGGCACACTGTTCATAACCCTATTCACCAATCTATAATTATTCATACGGGCAACATGGCCAAACCAACGGAGTCTCTCTCTGCACAATATGCTGCTTAAAGCAGGTTGCAAACTCCTTTGCCTAACCTCATCATTAGTTACAAAGTTGAACCACCTAATGCCCAAGATACTGCGTAAGCATCTGGAATCTAAGCATCTAGTTTCCTGTTATCCTGTTTACAAAGTGTCCAAGTTTCACTACCATAACTAACCCTAGAAAGAACCAAACTATTATACAGTCTAATTTTAGTCTTTAGGTGTATACATCTATTTCTCCACACTCTCCATAGATTCTTAAAAGTCCCGGCAGCAATCCGTATTCGTCTGTTAATCTCATGCCGCACATCACCTTTATCTGTTACATATAGCTCCCAAGATAATTAAACCTGCTCAAGACTGCAACCATTCAGATTAATTGAATCACAGCCTGTCTGACCAATTTTCATCACTTTAGTTTTCTTTCTGTTTATAACCAAACCTACTCTATTACCAGTCTCATCAACAACAGCTCGAATAGAAAAGTTCATCTCATCAACATCATTTGCCAAAAGGGCTAAATCATCAGCATAATCTAAATCAGAAATTTTCGTATCTCCAGCCCATTTAAGGCCAAAAGCTTTCCCTTGAAGTGAATTTCGCATAACATAATCAACAACCAAACTAAAGAGAAAAGGAGACAAAATGCACCCTTGTCGAACACCAGAAGTAATGCTAAACCAATTGCTACAAGACTTACCAACCCTCACACATGACTCAGTGTTATTATAGAGAGCTTTCATTATGTTAACTAACTTGTCTGGTATACCATATGATCTCACAATCAACCACAAATTATGACGATCAACAGAGTCGAAAGCTTTTTTGAAATCAACAAAGCTAGCAACCAAAGGTTTCTGAAACTCTAAACATTTCTCAAGAATCTGCCTAAGTGAAAATATCTGATCTACCCATCCCCTACCACTTCTGAATCCACATTGCTCATCACGCAATTGCCTGTCAACCAGATTCTTAATTCTATTAAGCACAATCATGGAAAGAACTTTACCTGGAACGGAGAGTAGGCTGATACCCCTATAGTTATCACAAGAACTGCGATCACCTTTTTTGAAAATAGGGATAATAATAGCTCTGGTAAAATCTTTAGGAACCATGCCTTTATCATAAAAGTTATTCAAAATTTCAGTCATCCAAATGGTAACTGAAACATTCCCAGCTCTAAGCATTTCCGTAGTAATTTCATCCACCCCTGGGGATTTATGAAGTTTAAGTTTAGAAATAGCCAAACTAACTTCAGATTGTGTTATAGGGTCAACATTAAAGCCAACAATGCATCTATCATCATTGCAAACAATGGGAGTAGAACTAACCACATTGTTTAGAACATCACTGAAATGCTCAGCCCACCTAGCCATGACAGAATCCTCACCTTCTATAACCTTGCCTTGTTTATCCTTCAATCCCTGTATACCTGTTCGTTTTCTACCACACGAAACATTAACTATTTGGTACAGCTCTCTGCTGTTGTGTTGTCTAACTGCTTCCTCAGCTTTGTCAGCAAGGCCATCAAGCCAAAGATTTTTATCAGTAGCTAACTGACCCTTTACACGTTTATTAAGTTCTTTATAATGCTTTCTATTAGGACTAGTAGGGTACTGATTAAGGACATTCCTGCAGTTCCTTCTTTCTGAAATAAGCTCAAGTGCCTTATCACTTAAATAATTTTGCCTATATACAAGGTGCAGCTATATACAAGGATATACAAGGTGGTTATAATTAAACTGACATTACTCAGAGCAATGCAGAGAGGATCTACTCGACGGATCACAGTGAAAAGTGGTCGATACCTTAATAAGAACATTGGGTAGAGAATTTGCGAAAAAAAAAATGTATTAGTGCTAGTGCCTCCAGGTGGCGTGAGTGCGCTAAAAACGTGGTAGAACATGCTAATTCCTCATGACATTGCAGCCAATAACACATGAGAATAGCATGAGGAACACTGTAAAATGTGATGTCATCCCTGTAATCACTAAAAGGAACCATGGATATCTGCAAGAAGGACCGAGCTTAGCTAGTGAAACTCTTTTACCAAAACGGCAGTAATGCCGCCACTGCATTACGCGAATATCGTCGTCAGAAAGATATAAGGAAAAGACCTTTGTTACTGAAGAATGAATGAATATCATGCAGAACTGAAGAATATCATGCAGAAATTCGAAGAAACAGGCGAGTTGGGTGTTGCTCCGGGTAGAAGCCAGCAACCTGTTGCAGAAAGCAATGTGGAAGACATCACACTTACCATTGCAGAAATCCAGCCACAATCGGAGTTACCCATGGTTAGTGTGAGAGTATCCTGGCAACTGCAACTGCCATGGTCAACTGTCTGTAAAATTATATGGTCCATCCTGAAATGTTATCCCTATAAAATTCATAGGGTGCAGCAGATGCAACCACATGATCCTAAACAGCACACCGACTTTGCAATTTTTGGCGGGGATGCAGCTCGACATGTGGCCTTCGAAAGTCTTATGGACCGATGAGGCGCATTTTCCCCGACATGTAGCAGTCAATATGCACAACTGCCGAATATGGGAACCTACACATCTGCATGATGTGCTCCTACACTCCGACTTTGTAACTGTATGGTGCGGGTTTACTGTAAACTTTATAATCGGACCATTTTTCGTTGAGGAGATCACGACTCAAAGCCCCATGCATTGTTCGATGAATAGATCATGTTACATAGATCTTCTCCCCTGCAAGACTATTCCAGCTTTGCAGGAAAGAAATTACTTAAACTCCATAACCTTCATGAAGGATGGGGCGCCACTTCCATGTTGCACATCATCATCATCATCCTCAAGCATCCATGGGCTACGGAGGTCCAACCAGACCGTTCAATTTAGTTCTCCAAGCAAGTCTATCCTGAGCTACATCTACTGCATCTGGCCACTGCACACCAATTCTAACAAGGTCCTGTTTGACATTGTCTGCCCACCGCATCCTAGGTCTCTCCTTCTTTCTGAGGCCCTTAGGCACACTGTTCATAACCCTATTCACCAATCTATAATTATTCATACGGGCAACATGGCCAAACCAACGGAGTCTCTCTCTGCACAATATGCTGCTTAAAGCAGGTTGCAAACTCCTTTGCCTAACCTCATCATTAGTTACAAAGTTGAACCACCTAATGCCCAAGATACTGCGTAAACATCTGGAATCTAAAGCATCTAGTTTCCTGTTATCCTGTTTACAAAGTGTCCAAGTTTCACTACCATAACTAACCCTAGAAAGAACCAAACTATTATACAGTCTAATTTTAGTCTTTAGGTGTATACATCTATTTCTCCACACTCTCCATAGATTCTTAAAAGTCCCGGCAGCAATCCGTATTCGTCTGTTAATCTCATGCCGCACATCACCTTTATCTGTTACATATAGCTCCCAAGATAATTAAACCTGCTCAAGACTGCAACCATTCAGATTAACTGAATCACAGCCTGTCTGACCAATTTTCATCACTTTAGTTTTCTTTCTGTTTATAACCAAACCTACTCTATTACCAGTCTCATTAACAACAGCTCGAATAGAAAAGTTCATCTCATCAACATCATTTTGCAAAAGGGCTAAATCATCAGCATAATCTAAATCAGAAATTTTCGTATCTCCAGCCCATTTAAGGCCAAAATCTTTCCTTTGAAGTGAATTTCGCATAACATAATCGATAACCAAACTAAAGAGAAAAGGAGACAAAATGCACCTTTGTCGAACACCAGAAGTAATGTTAAACCAATTGCTACAAGCCTTACCAACTCTCACACACGACTCAGTGTTATTATAGAGAGCTTTCATTATGGTAACTAACTTGTCTGGTATACCATATGATTTCACAATCAACCACTTATGACGATCAACAGAGTCGAAAGCCTTTTTGAAATCAACAAAGCTGGCAACCAAAGGTTTCTGAAACTCTAAACGTTTCTCAAGAATCTGCCTAAGTGAAAATATCTGATCCACACATCCCCTACCACTTCTGAATCCACATTGCTCATCACGCAATTGACTGTCAGCCAGATTCTTAATTCTATTAAGCACAATCATGGAAAGAACTTTACCTGGAACAGAGAGTAGGCTAATACCCCTATAGTTATCACAAGCACTGCGATCACCTTTTTTGAAAATAGAGATATGTTGCACATACGGCAAAGCAATTGTTGCGTACCACATTTGGTGAGGACAGAATAATTTCTTGAACGTTTTCCAATGATTGGCCATCACGTTCCCAGGACCTAAACCTATGCGATTTTAGTTATGGGGTTATTTGAAAAGTCATGTTCACCAAGGCAATGTTGAATCACTTGCTGAACTAAAGGCAAGAATAACACAGCATGCTGCAGCCATTATCCGACACTTGTTTCAAGCAACTGTGGACCATGCTGCATTACGTTTCCAGCACATTTTGCATAGGAATGGTTCACATGCTGAGAATCTTGACTTGTGAAATGGTTATGTTTGTTCAACTTAGTATTTTTTTTATTTTAACGCACCCGCGCCACCTGGTGGCACTAACTAATTTTTTTTATTCGCAGATTTTTTACCCCATGTTCTTATTAAGGTATCCACCACTTTTCACTGTGATCCGTTGAGTACATCCTTCTTTCCATCGCTCTGAGTAATGCCAGTTTAATTATAACCACCCTGTATATTGAATGAGTAGTTTTAATCTATTTATCTTTTCATCGTATATAGTTCGTTTTTACGTTTTTTTTATCATTACATCTACCAGAAAGACACAAATTTCGAAATTTCATTAAATTCAATGCAATTCTCATTTTGGACAATTCGAAATCAACTACAAAAATTTCGATGCTAAAATTCGATCTTGCACATTTAAGTATATGCATGTAATAACGACATGTGAAATGAAATGTTTCTGAAGTCATATGTTGAAATGTTCTCAGAAAATTTCAAACAGAGTTTTTTATAAAGAGAATCCATTACAAATAGTCGACCATGAAAAGAAAGCCCTACCTAGGCTAGTGGTTACCATACTTGACTACTAGTCTAGCGGGCATGTCCTTAAGTGTTTCTATGGTGTATTCATTGTATAAACGTTTGTATTGTGTACGAGAAAACAAGTCAAAAGCTTACAGGTTATCTCAGTCTATTTAATTAAAAAAATGTGAAATACTTCAACTTGATAGTTCGTTCTTTCCGATAAATAAATTATTATTCATAAATATTAATTAGAGGATCAGATATCTTCAACAGACACACAAATCTTCTTATTCATGCATTTTTAATCATAAATTACTGCTTATAATGCTTTCACTAATTTACAAAGGCTGCAATTTAAAACGAATGTTTCAAAACGGTTGCAAAGTGAAAATTTATAGCTTACAGAGAGCAATTTCAGTTAACTCGAATCCTTTCTCCAGCTTTCGAGAGATGAGACCTTTTTCTTTTGAAATTCTAGAGAAAAACCTATAAAAAGGAAAATAAGTATAAATTAAATATTTCACTTTTCAATGAGATTTTTGCTGAATATATGATCAAATCGAAATTATGTGTTCAAGACAGGAAATTATGTAAACAGGAATCAGATTATCTCTAGTGTCATTAACTAAGGTGCTTCTATTTAAAAAAAATAAAAGATGTGCAAGACTGTTCTAAACCAGTTTATTTGTTTATCTGATTGTCATTGTAAAAGTGTTTTGCTCCCTCTTCATTTACTTAAAAAAAATTTTTTGTTGGTGCCACTGTTGGTCCTGTACTATGGTTACCAATGATGATCTCTGATCTCTCATCTTAAGCAGCGTCAAAACCAAGATTTTTCTCTGGTAATTATTATAAAATTAAAGCAAATAGCATTTTTACTTTAAACATAAAACTCGCATTATTTCGTTTAACAAAATATCCAGTTAGACTTTATATTAAGCACAATATTTTCTGCCTGAGGAATAATAAATATCACTACCACATAGTCCAAGACTAAAGAAAAAAATAAATACCCCGTCAAGCAGCTGCTTGCCACAGATGTCTGACAGGAGACTGCCAATTTATATGCCACAGTAGAAGGTCTGTGAGGATGACAGGACCTCAGCAGAAAAACAACACACACACATCCATGCCTTATCCGGGGCTCGAACCAAGGTCCCTTAGATCAGTAGCCAAGCATGCTAAAATATTATCAGATCTACGAGCTTTATTTTCTTCCTAATTTCATACACTATCCATAGAAAGATCCATGAGCGAGAAATATTAAGTGTGTTTACCGTTACTCTTACAGTGAAATATCAGTATCATAAAGTTGTGCAAGTGAACCAAAATATATTTGATATACTAAAATTTCGTTATAGTGAAATACAGGAAACAAAGTGCTATGAGAGTTACATACTACAAAATAATGAAAGAAATTCATCATCTATTAGAGTTTACTTCTTAAAAAAGTCGCATTTTTTTTAAAGGTCTGTTTCAACAAGCATCATTCCATGAATTCATGGACAATGTCGCAACTCTCCAACACATTATCTGTAACATAATTCAGAGTCCTTACGAAACAACGGAGACTCTGCACCATATTGATTACTAATTCGAAACTAAACTAATACAATAATAATAATTTGAACTGAACAAATAATAAAATATAATGCATAGAATCTAACTGATTTGAAAGCACTTTTTTCTAGACGCTATCATTATTTACATTACAATACAGTCAGAATCACGTAGATTTCTAAGTTGCAAAATTCATTTTTATGCTAGGGCAATGGGGCAATGCTACTTTACGAAACGATATGGATAAAAATGTTGAAAAAGCGATATACTACTCAAATAAAGGTTTTACATGCTGCTCACTAGATGGCGCAACTAGTGTAACTGTATATTCTTATCGCTGCATTGCTATATGATTACACTGGTCAACAAATTTTCACAAAAGTCATGCCTCTGAAATAAAAGTAGCCATTTCTTAAATATTTCAAGGTGCTGAACACGAATATGACAATGAAAATGCAAAATTGGGTATGATTCCTGAGAAAACCGCAATAGTTTTTTATGTAATAGTTTTAATTTTTTATAATAATAACACGTACATATGACATGTATCGGTAAAACTCTGCTTCTACTTCTGACATCGCTTTGCCAGTCACTTGTACAGCTGCTCAGGATCATCTCTGGCAAGCGTTCAACAATAGTCAGTCAACATTGAAGTTGACCAGTTTCCCTGGTATCGTTTCTACATCATTGCAATGTCCTGGCGTAAACTTTCACCATGCTCATCACTAACCATGCCACAGTTGACGGGGAAGAAATATATGTGGGAATGAAGAAAGTGAATGTTTAAGATCATAATGCAGCCAAGTTTGTGACACAGAGACAACATGTCCTTAACTAGTTTCTTGTAGTTATTTGCCCTGACGTTCCTGAGGAATTTAGTTGACTCCAGATGAAATGCTTTCCAAGCCTTTTTCTGGTCATCCTGAAGAAAGTTGTCGAACATGTGGTCTCTGAATAGCTCGTGGATCTGAGGACACACAAAAATTCCCTCTTTAATTTTTGCTTCACTGAGGCAGGGTAATTTGTCAACCAAGTACTTGAAAGCTGATGCAGTCTGGTCCATGGCTTTTACGAAGTTTTTCATCACACTGAGTTTCATGTGTATGGACAGTAGCAGGATTTTGTGCTTATCTGCCAGAACTCGGTATTCTACATTCTTTTCTCCGAACTTCAGAGATTTTCTCTGAGGCCAGTTTCTCTTCAAAGAGTGCAAGGTCTTTGCTCAACTGTCGCATTCACATAAGAAACAGCAGTATTTGGTATATACCAGCTTCAGACCCATCAACAGAGCCACTACCTTGAAGTCACAACAGAGATGCCAGCCATACTTGCTGTATTGAAAACAGTTCAACAGCTGTTTTACGTTGTCGTAGGTTTCTTTCATGTAGACAGCGTGCCTGACTGGAATGGATGGAAGTTGATTTCCATTATGAACCAGCACCGCGTTGAGACTCAATTCGAGGAGTCTATGAATATTCGCCATTCTTGAGGGTCATGTTTCATTTACAGGACATTCATCAGGCCATTTACATTGGATCAGAACACAAGGTCATCTTCCTTTGTGAAGTAATGTGCAAACTGCTCATGACAAGTTCGATACGAAGTCACTCAGACATTTTCCTTGAGAAGATTCCATTGTTTAAATCTTAATCCAAGTAACTCTGCTTTGGCCTTGGACAGCTCCAGATCTCAAACAAGATCGTTCATTTCTTCTTTAGTGAGTTGTATGGCGTGGTAGACGCACCGTGGTAGACATATATGGATCATCATTAGACACCGAAGGCTGCGGAGAACCCGACGTTGGTTCACCTCCCTCCTCATCATCTGAATCGATGGAAAATTCTTTTGGAGGTTCGGGAATGAGAAGGCCTTTGCCATGCGGAATTGGTCGGAGAGCAGATTATATATTCGGGTATGCTATTGTCAACTTCTTTTTGTTTGTGATGCCTACAGAAACAGGTGAAACCATATAGAAATAGCAGTCATTTGCGTGATTGCTTGGCTCTCTCCAAACCATAGGAACAGCAAACAGCATTGCCACTTTTTCGCCTTTCAGTCACTTCGGAAGATTTCTTGCACACATACTGCAGCAAATGTTTGGGGCCCAGGCCTTGTCCGGCTCCCCGATTTTTCATCCAAAATAAAACTCATAAGCCACTTTCACTATTGGAGTGATGGCCCTTTTCTGGCTTGCAAACGTCACTTCCACACAAATGTAACAAAATGTATCTGCACTATTAACACAGTTACAAGGCATCACTACTGCTGGATTAGAACTTCAAGGATTACTTGTGTTGTACTCAGGGGTAAATGGGATTTGCTCAAAAGACTTGCTCACCCTATGAGAAGTCGCCTACAACTAATGGTTCCATACAGTCCATGATCATAAAGTCACAATATCATTCATGACTCAACTACATTGCATCAGACAATGATACAATACCTCCGAGGGTTGTGTGTATGGCGGTTGATGCAATACAATGCAATATGTTACAAACGAGTTTAAAATGCAGCATTGTGAAATGGTTACCAATGTACTCAATGTGGACTGTATTTTATACATGACCATCTCTGTCTCTCCTAAACAAGAGCCAATCGACAAATTTCATCGTCATTTTCGTGTTCAGCACCTCGAAATTAGTAAAGATTGCCTATTTTCATTTCAAAGCCTTTTGTGTGTTGCACAGTGTTATTATTATATTTATATATATATTTTATTTTCAGAATGGTTCAGTGGAGAAACCCTCATATTTCAGTTGAAAGTTTGTGTTTATAATAGAAGTTTCAACAGAGGAAGTAAAATAAAAAAATCTAATTCGTACCTCGTCAACGAGAAACGTATATGGCTATCGCTAGTTACAAAAGTTTAACTAACTATCGCTAGTTAAATTTTCTGCTATAAAAAAAGGTAAATATTACTATATTCATTTCAATTATCAAGAGTTATCATTTCAAACAGAAAAATAAGTTTACAGAGGACGAAATAATTAATTACTGAGGCTGTAAAATAGGTCTCTATAACGTTTTTCAATACTGCAGAGTCGACTGATTGTACCTCGACGTCAATCGTTGCGATAGCAACGATTGACTGTCTTCGCCGATTGATTGTCTTCGCCGGCATGCTTTTTGCCTGCAAGTACGCCATCTAGTTCTCCAACCATATCTATGATCGAAACCAACAACTTATCTATGCAATAAAAGAAGATGTCTGTCTGTCTGTCTGTCTGTGGCAGATGTAACTCACCGGAAAATCAACTTACATGCTCCATATTTTCAGAGAATGTTTCTGGTTGTGGTCAGGATTGCAGTGCCAAATTTCCGGTCGAAAGTCCAAAAGGGGGGGGGGAGGCTTGCTAGAACCAAAAATATTTACCATACTATTCCTATGGGAATCGAGAATCGCTGTTAAATTTACTGTTGCCATTTACTGCTTCCTAACTGTGAAAGTGAAAAGTTAAAATAGCATTTAAATATACTGCCTTTGTTAGAATCCCCTCAAAATTACCCCAAATTCATTATTGAGGCGTTCCATTGCAGCTAGGGATCTGATTTCCCAACCAAATATGGGGTTGGGCAGAGGGAATCCGCCTACGAAATTTGGGACCTTTCTGTGAAGTACGTCAGGATTTACAGAATGCCAAAATCTGACGATATACGTATATCTCGATAGTTTGTCACGGGCTATGAGAGCCCGAGCCGAGTCAGCAATGACCTTTGCAACACCGGGAAATCCTTCGTGTTCAAACTGTGATAAAATGTCGGAGGGGAGATATTCACAAAACTAACCTTTAGTGCAGGAAACAACAGAATACGCAGATTAAAAGTGAGATATTAGATGTCACAATTTGTGTAGAAATGAAACCATAGGCCAAGTGACAACGTGATTTTTAAACCAATCACTGGGCCACACGTGGTACGCTGTGCAGGAAATTTGGACCGTGCGAACGAACATCATGGGTGCCATAGGGTAGAAAAATCTGTGGTAACCATTGATGGTGGTAACGGAAATAAAATCTCATAGCTTATACAGAAACTAAGCCACGGGTTATAAGGAGTGCTCGCTGATGTCAATAACGATCTGGGGAAATTTCTTCCTGTTGAAAATCTGTGGTAGAGTGTTGAGGGGGTGGGGGAGGTTTTTACAAAATTTACCTTTAATGCAGTGAAAATAAGAATATACAGGATAAAAGTTAGACTCGGGCAGTGCCGGGTACGTTCAGCTAGTGGAAAATAAAAGGGGAATAGGTTTTGAGAAATTCATTGCTATAAAGTATTAATGAAAGGTTGCTACCTTTATTAAGGCTTATTACTTATCTAATAAATGCTTTATTTTAGTAAAATTAATATTTATATATTTTATGAGACAGTGTATTTTCGAATCAACTGAGATAAGTCTACAAAATTAAACTTGTTTCTAAAAATGAGATAAAATACAGTTTTTACTAGTCTGAAAAATTGAGCTTAGAAAAGTCGAATCTTCCTTCCGATTCAAAACAGGCCTCATTTTATTAAGATGTTCTGAGAAAAATTGCATTACATTTTCAAGAATATAATTTTAGTGAAAGAATATAAATATAACTTGACACAGATGACGATTTTATCAATAGAACTTTACTATTATCTCTTTTTCCTTGAAAACAACTGATATCTTTAAAAATAATTTACTTGATTTTTATTTTAGCATGACAGTCTAATAATCTCTCTTGACGTCTTAATATCGTGTAAATCGAAACTGGTGGAAACCAGAACACTCGAACCGTGTAAATTGAGGCATAGGTGTACGACATAGGTTTAAAACTCAAATTGAAGGGGGAAATGACCTTTGCCTCTTATATTCGTAAATACGTTATAACGGGCTTATTCGAAATCAATTTACTGTATTTTAAAAGTTTGTCTGAATTATATTTTTTAGTTCTTATTTTTTCGATCAATGTTTTTTTTTTAATTTCCGTGAATAGATATGTACGTAATTTCCATCAATTTTGAAAGTTTTTATCATCATTATCATCATCATCATCATCATCATCCTCAAGCAGCTATGGGCTACGGAGGTCCAATCAGACAGTGCAATTCAGTTCTCCAAGCAAGTCTGTCCTGAGCTACATCTACTACACCAGGTAACTGCACACCAATTCTAACAAGGTCCTGTTTGACATTGTCTGCCCACCGCATCCTAAGTCTCCCCCTGTTTCTGAGGCCTCTAGGCACGCTGTTCATAACCCTATTCACTGAACTATAATTATTCATATGGGCAACATGGCCAAACCAACGGAGTCTCTCTGTGCACAATATGCTGTTTAAAGGAGGTTGCCAACTCCGTTGCCTAACCTCATCATTAGTTACAAAGTTGAACCACCTAATGCCCAAGATACTGCGTAAGCATTTGGAATCAAATGCATCTAGTTTCCTGTTAACTTCTTTACAAATTGTCCAAATTTCACTACCATAACTAACCCTAGAAAGAAACAAACTATTATACAGCCTAATTTTAGTCTTTAGGTGTATTCGACTATTTCTCCACACTCTCCATAGATTCTTAAAAGTCCCGGCAGCAATCGCTATACGTCTCGTAATTTCATGTTGCATATCACCAGCATCTGTTACATGGCTCCCAAGATAATTAAACTGTACTACCTGCTCAAGACTGCAACCATTCAGATTAACTAAATCACAGACTGCCTGAACAATTTTCATCACTTCAGTTTTACCTTTGTTTATAACTAAACCTACTCTACTACCAGTTTCATCAAGAACTCGAATGAAAGAGTTCATCTCATCAACATCCTTTGCTAAAAGTAGCTAAATCATCAGCATAACCTAAATCAGAAATTTTCTTATCTCCAGTCCATTTAAGGCCCAAATATTTCCATTGAAGTGAATTTCGCATAACATAATCAATAACTAAGCTAAAGAGAAAAGGAGACAAAATGCACCCTTGTTGAACACCAGAAGTAATGCTAAACCAATTGCTACAAGCCTTACCAATTCTCACACACGACTCAGTGTTATTAAAGAGAGCTTTCATTATGTTAACTAACTTGTCTGGTATACCATATGATCTCACAATCAACCGCAAATTATAACAATCAACAGAGTCGAAAACCTTTTTGAAATCAACAAAGCTAGCAAACAAAGGTTTCTGAAACTCTAAACATTTCTCAAGAATCTGCCGAAGTGAAAATATCTGATCAACATATCCCCTACCACTTCTGAATCCACATTGCTCATCACGCAATTAACTGTCAACCAGATTCTTAATTCTATTAACCATAATCATGGAAAGAACTTTACCCGGAACAGAAAGTAGGCTGATACCCCTATAGTTATCACAAGAACTGTGACCACCTTTTTGGAAAATAGGGATGACAATAGCTCTGGTAAAATCCTTAGGAACTATACCTTTATCATTAAAGATATTCAGAATTTCAGTCATCCAAGTGGTAACAGATACATTTCCAGCTCTAAGCACTTCTGTAGTAATTTCATCTATCCCTGGGGATTTAGGAAGTTTTAGTTTAGAAATAGCCAAAATAACTTCAGTTTGTGTTATAGGGCCAACATTAAAGCCTCCAATGCATCTATCATCATTGCAAACAATGGGAGCAGAACTAACTACATTGTTTAGAACATCACTGAAATGCTCAACCCACCTAGGCATGACAGAATCCTCACCTTCTATAACCTTACCTTGTTTATCCTTCAATCCTTGTATGCCTGTCCGTTTTCTACTAGACAAAACATTAACTGTCTGGTACAGCTCTCTGCTGTTGTGCTGTCTAACTGCTTCCTCCGCTTTGACAGCCAAACCATCAAGCCAAAGATTCTTATCAGCAGCTAACTGATCTTTTACACGTTTATTAAATTCTCTGTAATACTTTCTATTAGGACTAGTAGGGTATTGATTAAGGACATTCCTGCAGTTCTTTCTTTCCGAAATAAGCTCAAGTGCCTTATCACTCAGATAATTCTGTCTTCTCTGCTCCTTTTTTCCTAAAAGAGTACTGTTAGTGTCCAAAAAATCCTGTTTAAAATGATCCCATTCTTCCTCAACTTCAGTAGTAAGCATACCATGACTTTCATAATGACTAAGTAAACTATCATGGTAAGCTTTGGCTATAACTGGGTCTTTCATAGCTTCAGTATTAAAAGTAAATTTTTTAACCCTAGCACAACACTGTTTAAATTTAAGTTGCAACACACTTTTAACAAGGTAATGGTCAGATCCAATTTCAGCTCCCCTATATGACCTGGTATTCCTAACAGAACTAGCCCATTTGCTGTTAATTAATATATAATCAATCATATTCTTATGCAGCCGAAGAACGGGTGAAACCCATGTGTACTTATGTATGTCGCAGTGTTTGTAATAAGTGTTAGTTATTCTGAATCCATTGAGTTTACTTACCTGTAGGAGATATTGCCCATTGCTATTGCAGCTACCAGTACCAAAAGGGCCTATTACTCCTCTCCAAAGGTCAGAATCAGTACCAACGTTGGCATTGAAGTCACCTAGAACAAGGGTAATATCTCCTTTCTTGACAGAATTCAAAATGTCCTGAAGTTGTCCGTAAAACCTATCCTTCTCATCCTCATGGGCATCCTCAGTGGGGGCATAACAGCAGAAAACATTCAAGTCTTTAACGCTTGTCTGAAATTTTGCTCTAAGAAACCTTTCATTAATGCACTCATATCCTAAAAGAGCATCACTAGTGTGTCTGCTGAGAAGCAGACCCACGCCTTGGTGATGGTTATTGTCGTCCCTCCCTGAAAAGAAAAATTTAAGATCATTTTTATGAATCTGGCCTTTATCTGTCCATCTGGTCTCTTGCAAGCCGAGAATACCTTAATTTTAATGGTGGATTTCATGTGTGAGGACATCAAGAGAAAAAGCTCTGTGCAAAGTCCTCACATTCCAACTACCTATGGAGAGAAAATGTTTAAAGAAACTATGTTTATTGAGAGAGTGAATGCCGACAATATCAAACAGCCCCCTAATCGCAGACATGGGGCAAAGACCCGTTCCCCCACCACTAAAGGCTGAAACCATCTACACTGAAAGACCTCCTCCTTGGATAAATTTAATTGATAGGTATAATTTATCTGCTGTTGCATTTCTCTGTTTAAAAAGAAGCTTATGTTAATAGTTAGAGAGCTGAATATGGTTCCCTATTCACGAAGATATGAAAGTATCCCAATATATTTGGTAACAAATTGTGCAGTCTCATAATTCGTTTTCTCTTAAGACTCTGCAGAGACTGCTATAAAGAGATTTCTCTGCAGAGACTGCTATAAAGAGATAGCAATCTGTTTTTATGCTATGGGTAATTGCGACTACTTTATTATTTTTTCTAAC
Organism: Ryuthela nishihirai; assembly: GCA_038380435.1. NCBI lineage: Eukaryota > Metazoa > Arthropoda > Arachnida > Araneae > Heptathelidae > Ryuthela > Ryuthela nishihirai. Next base: position 351,202 of record JAWZYU010000146.1, on the reverse strand, counting down.
AACTGAACAGACATAATTTTGTTGTTACCTAAACAAATCGCCAGACAAATGATGCCGCGCTGTTATATTGGTGCTCCTAGGTAAGTGGCTAATGTGCCTAATGGGAAAGTAGACTCTGTTTGTCTACTGTAACAATTTATATTTAAATACGTATGTAATAAATGTCCTGGGAGCTTTTTGCGCCACCTGTGCTATGTCGCTGAGAAATGTCGCCCGCCCTTTCCGCTGGTCCTGCTTCTCCTATGGCATATAAACTGACAGGCTCCTGTCAGACCTCTGTGGCAAGCGGCTGCTTGAGGGGATATTTATTTTTATTTATTATTTTGTTTTTGCGAGACCTTAAGCTATAGTTAATAGTTATCATATGAGTAAGTCCTGCCAATGGATATTACCATTGTCCTGCCCTGCATTTCATCAACTACATATTTAGCGAAATTACAAATATATAAATACAGTTAATGTTCAGGGGAAGTTTTGTGTTTAAAGAGTAAATTAGGTTTACGTTCTATATTGAAAAGCATGGTTTATTTTTGGAATATGTTCTTTTAAATATTTCTATTTTGATTTCAATTATACGGTTCGAAATAGATGAAGCAAGAATGGATTTTTTTTAATGCATTATAATTGATTTTACTTAAATCGCTCAAATTAACACAACATATGATAGAAATGTGGCAACATGAGCTAGTTGACGAAAGTGAGAACAAAGTGTTTATATGCTAGTGCTGTAATGTCAGTCGTAAACCGGCATGTTGATCAGCTGTTGTTTCTGTTTGGTTTAATTTCTGAAATAATATGCGAAATAAATGGTTTGATGATATGCACTACTTAGGAACCAACATATTTATTGAAGCATATTTACTTATAGAGTTAAATTTCAAAGGCGACGCAATATTTAGTCGTCGAACAGAAGGCAATGTCAAGTAATCTGTTTTTTTAAAAAGAAATATATAAAAATTATGAATATAAAAGTATGAATAAATGGATCATATTAATAAGAAAGTTATTTGTAATCAATGAAGTTAATTTGACTGTACTATAGTTATTCTTTTTATATGACTTTTATAATATGCAATTTAAAAACGACTGTAAAAGGATGTATGCTTTTAATCTGCATGAAATTTGTATATACTTTAGTAGTATAGGCAACCACTGCCGATATTGTGAAGCATTTTTTTGTGAATCATATTTTTTCATATTAATGCAACATACTAATTGGAAATATTAATTTAACATTAGGTGATTTATTTATTCGTGGACTGAATTGTTAAGGCAAGAGTTTTGTGGCTCATATTGGGGTTTTTAAAGAATGCAACAGCCAGTTTTTGATGGCTCATCATCAGTAGCATTACAAGTTATGTCTCATGAAGATATGGAGGTAGGTAGTTATTACTTTAAGAATACTATGTGCTAAATGTCTGATTGGCAAAATTTGTGTGTAAAGTTTAGGTTTGTTTTTTGAAAAGGATTACTTGCAAATTTTAAAAACTGCAACTTATTTTAGCATTTAAGACAAATTCTCAGATGAAGTTAAAGTGATATTAATATTTTAATTATTTTTGTTATTAGAAACATAATTGGTAAAAAAAGAAAAAAAGGCAAAAATTCACTTTAGAGTTGTCAGCCACCATTTTTATTTTATGCAACATAACAAAACAGGATTTAGCAGCAGTGCACTTTATAGTTCCTGGGAGCCATTTTTGATGATTCTCACAACTTCTCAAATCCTAACCAAGACAGTGATTTCTGGGAAAAAAGATTGCTTTTCTCATTACCATGGTATTGATAACTCGAGTTTACATTGAATACAATGTACTGTTACCATGGTAATGGTAATTTGCATTCTAAACAAATGTAACAAGTAAAACCATGAATCTCCTCTCTCCTCCCCCTCAAAAAATGAAAATCCCTCACAACTTCAAATTATTAAAATATAAAATTATCCCAACAAAAAAGCCAGTAGTGCACATCACGGTCCTTGGCTGCCATTTTTTTGATGCAATGTAACAAAACGATCCTTTTTAACAATTCCTACAACCCCCCAGATCCTAACCGAAATAGATGTTTTGTAGAAAAATGATTTTTTTTTGTACCATGGTAATGATAAGTCGAGTTTGTGTCAAACATAATCTACCGTTATCATGGTAAGTGTACATTGCTTTGTAAACAGACACAATGTAACAAAAACAAATGCGATTCCACTAAAAAACATCCTTCACAACCATGAATTACTGAAAAAAATTTCACAACTCTTGCATTTTGCCATGTAACTTCCTATTTTGCCACCTAGCCATAATTTCACAGAAATAGTCCCAATATTTATATCTCACTTGAATTGTAGCAAGTCGGTGTGAATTTTCCCAACTCCTCTTGATTTCGCCAACTCTCCTTAATTTCACAAAACCAATCCTAATCTTTAAATCTCTCCTAAATTTACCAAGTCACTTGAAATTTTTCAAACTCCCCAAGATTTTGCCAAGTTGTCTCATTTTGGCCAACTCTCTTTAACTTCACAAAACTAATCCCAATTTTTACAACTTGCCTATATTTTACCAAGTGGATTCGAATTTTGCCAACTACCCTAGTTTTAGCCAACTCCCCAAGATTTTGCCAAGAGTTCTCAATTTTGCCAAATCTCCTTAATTTCATAAAACCAATCCCAATTTTCACATCTCACCTGCATTTTGCCAACTCTAGATTTTTCCAAGTTGCCTCGATTTTGCCAACTCTCCTTAATTTCACAAAAACAATCTCAATTTTTACATCTCTCCTAAATTTGCCAAGTCACTGCAAATTTTTCGAACTTCCCAAAATTTTTCCAAGTTTTCTCGATTTTGTCAACTCTCCTTAATTTCACAAACCCAATCCCAATTATTACAACTCGCCCATATTTTACCAAGTGGATTTGAATTTTGCGAACTGCCCTAGATTTTGCTAAGTTTCCTTGATTAGTCCAACTCTCCTTAATTTTACAAAACTAATCACAATTTTCACAAATCGCCTATATTTTGCCAAATGGATTCAAGTTTTGCCAACTTGCCGTAATTTTACAAAAACAATCTCAATTTTTACATCTTTCCTGAATTTGCCAAGTCACTTCGAATTTTATCAACTCTTCTTAATTGCACAAGAAAGGCACAATTTTCACAACTCCACTGTATTTTACCAAGTGGCTTTGAATTTTGCTAATTCCCCTAGATTTTGTCAAGAGTTCTTGATTTTGACAACTCTCCTTAATTTCACAAAACCAATCCCAATTTTTACAACTCACCTGTACTTTACCAAGTGGTTTCCAATTTTGCAAACTCCCCTAGATTTTGCCAACTCGCCACAATTCTACAGAAAAAAAATCCCAGTTTTTACATCTCACCTGATTTTTGTAGTCGCTCTGTCTTTTGCCAACTCCCCAAGATGTTTCTCCTAGATTTTGCAAAGTTGCCTCGATTTTGCCAACATACCATAATTTTGCAGAAAAAAGATTCCAATTTTACATTTCACCTGAATTTTGCCTACTCCCCTCAATTTTGCCTACTCCCCTCAATTTTGCCAACTTCCCAAGATTTTGCCAAGTCACTCCTAATTTTGTCAACTTCCCAAGATTTTGCCAAGTCACTCCAAATTTTGCCAACTCCCCAAGATTTTACCAAGTCATTCCAAATTTTGACAACTCCCCAAGATTTTACCAAGTCATTCCAAATTTTGACAACTCCCCAAGATTTTGCCAAATTTTCCCAATTTTGCCAACTTACCACTAAGTGGCTTTGAATTTTGCCAACTGCACTAGATTTTGCTATCTCCATTTTCCCAACTGCCCTAGATTTGCCAAGTTGCTTCGATTTTGACAACTACCCTAGATTTTACCAAGTTGCTTCGACTTTGACAACTACCCTAGATTTTGATAACTCCTGTTAATTTTAGAAAAAAAAAAAGATTGCAAATTTTCACAACTCACGTAGATTTTATAAAGTTGCTTCGAATTTTGCCAACTCCGAGTTACTTTGGGGGTTGAGCCTCCCCCCCATAAATATGCCCCTGATAATACACTAATAATTACTATACTCTATGAACTCCCCGTCCTGCCCACCGTCAGTAGGGGACACCGATGGGCTTGGAAAGGCCGCCGTCCGTCGGATGGGACGTTAAACCGTGGCCCGTGTGCGGGAGAGCCATACCCTGTGCATGTTAAAGAACACGCTGGATGGCCTTGACGGGAGTCTACCATCTGTCTCCCAACAGCTCTTTCCAGTGGGTCCCCTCCCCCAACCTTCTCTGAGCCTTCGGGGTCCTTGTGACCTGGCCATTTAGCCCTTGGTGTGCAAAAAAGTGCCGCTCAGAGGTAAAACAACCCAACCCAACTATACTCTATGTAACTAATAATCACTCAATTCATCCCAAACTACAATAAAGAAATACGTGTTCATTACTATCGCCATGTTCAGTCCCAAATGGAAAAACTTCCAACATTCTTTCCCCCAAACATAATCAATCCCCTCCACATACTACATTAGAATCCTCTGAAAATTTACTTTATACGTTTCACCAAGAACTATTCTAAAACCCTAACACCCCATAAAAACTCATTTTTACCACTTAATTTCCCCACATTCTAAACTTTTGCCATTTTCTTCTACACTCAAAACAAAACACATGCTACATCATACTAAGCAAAAAAAAAAATTTCAAATAATTCTAACTTGTTCTAACCACTCCTCCCTTCACCATCAAACACCTCTCACTCCAAATAACTTACAAAAAACATTCCCCCCCCCACACACACACACAGCCACAAAAAAGCTACCAATTCTCACTTCCAAAGGACCCGGCCATAACATTACAAAATAGTTGACTAACACTTTCAACAACAATCCTCCTAATATGAAATAATTTCAATCCAAAATATCTTTTTTTTAATCAAATTTTGAAAAATCAGTGGGAACATTACCCCTATTCTGCCTATTATTAAAAGTCCCTCATTAAATATACATATGCACTTATCTCTAACTACATGGGAATCTTATCTGAAGGAGTTATCTAGCAAAAATGGTGAAAAAAAGCAAACCTATCGTCACATGTCAAATCACACACATGACATGTGACTTCACATTACCTACCCAAAAGAAACAAATCATAGAACCATAGCCACCAACAACCAAAAGTTAGATTTCTATGCCATACTTTACACTTCGACGTCATATGCTTCTTGAGCAGTGCCATCTGTTGGCTGAGGACCGAGAACAATGCACTGACCAAAAAGAAAAAGACCCATAAACACACGAACCAAGTTAACACAACAATTACATACCCACATACTACAAATTGCTCCAATCCCCCCCTCTTTTCCCAATATTTAAAACACTCCATAAATATATTTACAAAATCTAAATTCCTTAACCAAGTCACACATACAAAAATGAAACTAAATTAATTAGCAGAATTAATCTAATCAAAGACAGATCTTAAAATCATGAAAATTGAAACAATGTAGTGCTGATCCATATTATAAAGGAAAAACACCTGGAACTAAATAACCTCATCAGAGACAACATATCTCACAAAAACAAGAAAATTGGAAACAGTGCACTGCCAATCCGAATTATAAAAATGCCTCTAAAACTAAATAATTTCATCAGAGACTACACATATAAAAAAAAAAAACAGAAACAAGGCATTGTTGATCTGGATTTATAAAAAGCCATCAGAATTAAATAATACCAACAAAGATAACAAAAAAACCATATACCCAACCTCATTCCAACCTACAATATCTATCACAACAATAATTACATTTCTACATCCATTAATATATTATTCATCATTTTGAGTAATTATCTATATTAAACTTCATGACCATAAATAATAATAAACAACAAAATGTAAAATATTCAATTCCATAATTAAATACATTAATAACTCTCGCTATTATATACATAACCACAAATAATAAAAACAAGGAATAAGCACAATTATAATTAGGCTATCAAAAAAATTATAGACCACCCTCCATCCATTTAAAAACATTTTGCATTGCTCAAAAAAAATCCCGTAAATTGCTCATTAATCTTTCTGCCTCCATTACGAATTGCGATTTATCCACACAGATAATTCTGCAACATCTAAAATTTCTGTACAAAAAATAATGCTGCGAAACCCTCCCAAATATTCACAATAAATCATATTAATAACATTAAAAAGGAATAAATATTTAATAAAATTAATATATCACTCTAATACACCAATAATAATTATACTGTAAATAACTACAAATAATCACTCAGTTCTCAAAGTACTACAATGAGATACATGTGCTCCTTAGAGCAGCCATATTCACTCCCACACACAAAAGCTTCAAACATTCTATTGCCAAGCATACTCCACCTCCTACTATATTAGAATCCTCTGAAAACCCAATGTACACATTTCCCCAAAAATTATTCTCTTGAAATCCTAACAGCCCATTAAAAACTTTCTAGGCAGTAGTACAGATCGCGGGCCTCAGCCGCCATTTTGTTTTTGATGCAATGTAACAAAAAAGGTGTTTCTAGAAAAAAGATTGTTTTTTTCGTTACCATGGTAACGAAAAACCCGAGTTTACGTCAAACGCAAAGTACCATTACCATGGTAATGATAATTTGCATTGTAAAGAAACAATGTAGCAAAAAAAACAACCGCGATTTCACTAAAAACATCCCACACAACCACATATTCTTAAAAAAACCATAAACAAAGAAATTAAAACCTGCAATACCCCCCCCCCCTCTTTCTCCAATAATTAAAACACTACACAAATATATTTCTACAAACTAAACTGATCAATCCAGTCACCGGAATTAATGAAATCGAACATGTCTCAAAAACAAGTTCATCATCGACAATGCATCGCCAACCGGCATTATAAAATAGTCCCCAACTAAATAGCATCATAACACATACCAAAAAGCAAAAAATCGGCAACAGTGCACCACCGACCGAATTATAAAAAAAAGCCCCAAAACTAAATAATGTCCTCCCAGGCAACACAAACCGAGAAACATGAAAATCGGAAACAGTGCACCGTCAACCGAATTATAAAAAAGCCCCAGAACTAAATAATGTCCTCCCAGGCAACACAAACTGAAAAATATGAAAATCAGAAACTGCACCACCGACCGAATTATAAAAAGCCCCAGAATTAAATAATGTCCTCCCAGGCTACACAAACCGAAAAACATGAAAATCGGAAACAGTGCACCGTCGACCGAATTATAAAAAAAAAACCAAAACAAAAATCTGACAAAAAAACATCTTACAGCTCAAATAAGCCTCCCCTAAATTACATTGTCATTTTACCTCTGAGCCCCACTTTTTTCCCACACCATGGGCTAAATGGTGAGGTCACAGGAACCCCGAAGGCTCACAGAAGGTAGGGGGAGGGTACCCACTGGAACAGCTGTTGGGAGACAGATGGTTACTTTCCGTCAAGGCCATCCAGCGTGTTCTTTAACGTACACAGATTAAGACTCTCCCACACAGGGCCACAGCTTAACATCCCAACCGACGGACGGCAGCATTTCCAAGCCCATTGGTGTCCCCTACTAACCATGGGCAGGGTTGGGAAATTTGCCGAGATAAATCTAAATGCTGACCCAGCTCGGATACGAACCTTGGAACTACATATTACAAGCCTGGCGTGCTACCGACTCTGTCACTCTCACCCCACCCCTAAATTTTTCATTAACTTTACTGATTGTATGAAAAACTGCTGTTTTTTCAAACACTGACAATTCTAAAATACCCACAATTACTACATCAAAAAGCTGCCAAACGTTTCCGCATATTAACGATAAATCATATAACTAAATTTAAAAGACTCCTAAATGTACAACAAAATTAATAAATCACTATAATACATTAATAATTACCATACTACACATAACTACTAAAAAACATTCAATTCACCCCAAACTATTATAACGAAATACATGTGTTCGTTACTATCGCCATTTTCAATCCCACACGCAAAAACTTGCAACATTATTTCCCCCAAGCATACTTCCCCCACTACACTACAAACTTCTGAAAACTTACTTTATACATTTCACCAAAAACTATTCTCCTAAAACACTAACATCCCATAAAAACACTCATTTTTATCACTTAATTTTCCCACATTCTAAACTTTTACCATTTTCTTCCATACTGACAACAAAACACACATCATGCTGAACACAAAAAAAAAAGAATTCAAATAATACTAACTCCTACAAACCACTCCTCCCTTCCCATTCAAATACCCCTCACTCCAAAGAACCTAACAAAAACACTCCCACGTAAACACGGCCATAAAAAGCTACCGAACTCTCACTTCTCAAAAACATGTCCATAACTTTACAAAACAGTTCACTAATACTATCAACAACAACTCTCCAAATATTAAATAATTCCAATCCCAAAATATCTTTACTAACTTATTATTTACCATATCTTGACCAATTTTCAAAAAAAAGCTAGAACATATTAATTATTCGTATTCTACCTATCACTTAACACCCCACCCCCCATTAAATATACGATAACATGCACTTACCTCTAACCATATAGGCATGTTATTCAAAGAAGTCATCAAGCAAAAATGGTGAAAAAAACCAAATGTAACTTCATACTCTCGTCAAATCACACACATAACACGTGACTCCACATTACCCACCCAAAAGAAACAAATCAAAGAGCCATAGACCACCAACAACTAACAGTTACGTTTCTATGTCATACTTTACACATCGACATCATACTTTACACTTTGACGTCACATGCCACTTGAGCAATGCCATCTATCGGCTGACGACCGCAATCACTACACGGGCCACTTTCTACTTTTTGCCACTTCATTTCCCCACAATCCAAACTTTTGCCATTTTCTTCCATATTTACAAGAAAACACATACTACATCCTACTAAACACAAAAACATGATTAAAAGTAGGTCTGACCACTCTTCCCCCTTTAAATCCCCACTCCAAAGAACTTATATACAACATCCTAACAAACATAATCGCAAAAAGCTACTGAACTCCCACTTTCAAATAATCTGGCCATAATATTATACCATAGTTGACTAACACTTTCAACAACCCTCCTAATATTAAATAATTTCAAATCCTAAATACCTTAAGTAACTTATTTTTTGCCATGTTTTAACCAAATTTCAAAAAATCAAGGGGGATAGATTAATTACCCATTTTCTACCTATCATGGAAAAACTCATAAAATATATATTATACACATCCACATACCTGTGACCATTCCAGCATAGTAATCTAAACATCAATGACTAAATACAAAATACTAATGTCACATTCTCATCAAATCACACACAACATGTGACTTCACATGTCACGTGAAGGCCACCAACAACCCAAGGTTACACTAATATTATGTTTCTATGTCATACTTTATGCTTTGAATGTCATAAGTTTCCTGAGCAGCACTATCTCTTGACTGATGGAAGAAGTGCATTTTACAGGCCTTGGTGCCATTTTTTTTTTATACAATATAACAAAATGGTACTTTTTGATTCCACAGCCCTCAGACCCTAACACAAATAGTGGTTTCTAAAAAAAAATATTTTTTGTTACCATGATAAGGATAATTTGGGTTTATGTCAAATGCAACATACTATTACCATGGTGACTTGCTTTTTAAACAAATGCAATGTAGCAAATCTGCAAATTCTCCCCCCCATAAAAAAAAATCCCTCACAACTGCTAATTACTAAAAAGTAAAATTATCACCCCCTCCCCCCATAAACACACAAACCGTGTTAACAAAACATAACAATAGCCTTCCCATATACTACAAATTACTCCAATCCCTCCACTCTTTTCCCAATATTTAAAATACTCTATAAAAAAATTCCCAAAACTTCCTTAAATGAGTGACACATACAAAAATTATCCTAAATGAAACAGAATTATTCTAATCAGAGATTAATCTTAAAAGCAAAAAAATTGGGAACAATGCACTACTGATTTGCATTATAAAAAAAGTTTTCAGAACTAAATAATCTCATCAGCGACAAAATATTTCAAAAAAGAAGAAAATCAGAAACAATATATTTCTGATCTGCATTATAAAAAGCCCCTGGAACTAAATAATTTCATCAAAGACAACATATTAAAAAAAAACAAGAAAATCGTAAACAATGCACCACTGATCTGCATTATAAACAATCCCCTGTAACTAAATAATACCATCAAAGACAACAAAAAAGAAACCAAATACTTATCATCACTCCAATATTTTTGACAATATTTTGACAATACTAATTAGATTTCTACACACATTAATATATTACCCTGCATTTTAGTAATTAAAAATCTATATTAAATTTCATCACAAATAGTAGTAAAAAATTTAAAATTTTATAACAAAATATATCAATAATTACCACTATTAATATTCATAATCAGAAATATTAATAAAAACATGCATAGGCACACTGAATTATGCTATCAAAAAAACTATAGACTGCCTTCCATGCATTAAACATGCATATATACATACAAATTCCTCATGTAGCCGTGGGCTACAGGGGTTCTACAAGACTAATTTTCCTCTCCAGACATATTTGTCCTGAGCTACAGCTACAGTCCTGAGCTACAGCTTCTTCTTCTAGAATTGGCCACTGCAGGCCAATTCTAGCAAGATACCATTTGACATTTTCTGCCCACCACATCCTAGGTCTCCCCCATTTCTGAGGCCTTTAGGTACACTATTCATAACCCAATTCGCTAATCTATTAGGCAATATGGCGAAACAAATGGAGTTTCTCTCTGCACAATATGCTGCTCAAAGGAAGTTGCCAACTCCTTTGCCTAACCTCATCATTACTTACAAATTCCAACCACGTAATGCCCAGGATACTGTACAAGCATCTAGAATCAAAGGTATCAAGTTTCTTGTTATCTTGCTTACAAATGGTCCATGTTTAACTACATGAAAAAATCTTAGCTGTTCTATTAATGGGGAAGCACTGTCTTGAAAAGGTAAATTTGCTCATGTTGGAAACTGTTACTTAATAGTTATATTAGGTTGGTTGAAGGTATGTTATATAAGGGGGATGTTATGAGATAAACATAATTGACTTTGGAAAGAACAAAACTATTATACAGTCTAATTTTAAACTTTAGGTGTATATGCCTATTTTTTCACACTCTCCATAGATTCTTAAAAATTCCAGCAGCAATCCCTATTTTATTTATCTCATGCCACATATCGCCAGTATCTGTTAAACAGCTCCCAAGATAATTAAACGGACACTTGCCAAAGGGAGCTACCATTCAAAGCAACTGAAGCACTGCCTGCCTGACCAATTTTCATCATTTAGTTTTTTCTCTGTTTATTACCAAACCTACTCTATTGCCAGTCTCATCAACAACACTAATGAATGAATTCATCTCATCAACATCATTAGCCAACAGGGCCAAATCAATCTAAATCAAAATTTTGACATCTCTAGAAGTTTAACCTAAGGAGGAAATATATAAATTGCGATTGTGACTAAAAGTTTTTCATATTTTTCTTTGCTTCTATGGTAAATGTGAAGACCAAATTTGGTGTACTGATGTAGATTTGCCTTATTAATTCATTAAAAAAATCGAATTTGAAAAATTTAATACCATTTTGAAAAAAAGAATTGAAAATGAAAATTTTAAAATCTGAAAAAAAGTGATGTGGCACCATATATAAAAAATTTAAACTGATATATGTTGTACATTATACTCCACAGAAACATTGTATGAAATTTGAAGTATGGTCATTTCTTTGATAACGAGAAAAAAAGTATTGAATTTGTACCAATGTTATCGCTAATAATGCACTTCAGGGGACCGCACTGACATTCTTGCACGTGAGCACAGAGAGGTGCCAATGTTGCTGCTTTTGCATTGAAGCACGACTTTGTAACTCCAACTACTCCAACTAGCATTCGGCTCCTACTTACAGCTATAATGCTGCTATTGATAAAAGTTTATTTCCTTTTTTTACTCTTTTACAAAAATAAAGCATAATTTACTGTTTTCAAGTTATACGAACTGAAGTTGGAACATTAAATAACATGTCCTCATTTTTACTGATCGCAATCTGGTCACCCTATGTATCACTCAACATCTTTATTGCTAAATTTGTTCCCTCTAAATATTGGGCTTTTTCATTTGCTGCTCTGTAAAAAAAGATATGAACTTTTATCAATATCAGCATTATAGCTGTAAGTAGCAGCCAAATGCTAGTTGTAGTTACAAAGTCATGCTTGAGTGCAAAAGCAGCAACATCGACAGCCTCTCTGTGCTCATGCGCAAGAGTGTCAGTGCAATCCCCTGAAGTGCATTATTAGTGATAACATTGGTACAAATTCAATTTTTTTTTCTTGTTATCAAAGAAATTACTATACTCCAAATTTCTTACAACGTTTCTATGGAGTATAATGTGCAACATATATCAGTTTCAAATTTTTATATATGGTGCCACATTGCTTTTTTTCACATTTTAATATTTTCAGTTTTATTCAATTTTTTTTTCAAAACTGTATTACATTTTTCAAATTCGATTTTTTAAATGAATTAATAAGACAAATCTACATCAGTACACCAAGTTTTGTCTCCTCATCTACTACAAAAACAAATTAAAAAAAGAAAACTCTTTGGTCACAATTACATTTTGTATATTCTCACTTTAGGTTAAACAATTATAACTCTTTACAAAAATTTTTTGACTCAAAATATTTCGGACAATTAGACATCTTATGTGTACTAACATGTATGCCAAAGATAATTGAAATCTGTGATGGGTGGTGAACTTTTTCCAAAATTTTGGTTGATTTGAGATGGAATGACCCTGCTACATTTCCTTCTTTCAGAAATAAGTTCCATAGCCTTATCGCTCAAATAATTTTGTTTCTTCAGTTCCCTTTTTACCCAAAAGAATGCTATTGGTTTCAAAAGAAGCCTGTATGAACTGATCCAATTCTTCTGAACTTCAGCAGTAGCAAACCTTGATTGTCATAATGACTAAGTAGTCTATCATGGTATGCTTTGGCTATACCTGGATCTTTCAGACCTCAATGCTAAAAATATTCTCTTAACCCTTCCAGGGCCCATGCTGAAAAACAGGTTTCTATCCAGGTGCCAAGCTATTTTCTGCCTATGCTCAGTCAAAAAAAATTTTAAATTTAGAACTTTTTTGCCAAATAACTAATGAAAGGAATTATGGCATGTTGTATACCAAATTAATTACCATTTAATTCTGGATTTTTTGAAAATCAGTTATTTAACAAAAAAGACTATATGTTTTATTTTTGTAGGACTTTTTTAGAGTCATGTAGTAAAAAAATGCATCTGGCAACACTAATAAAAATTTATTTAAAAACAATTAATAGACAAAAATGATTACAATGCACATGAATAGAATGACTATATTTTTGAATAACAAAAATTTTTTTGGTTTTAAGTAAATATTTTTCTCGTTTTGTAATTTTTTTCTCGGTACCATACTTTGAGAAAATTTCAGGTTTTGAGCCAATTGTGCCGAGTCAAATAAACAAGTCAAATTTAGAATTTTTTTTAAAAATAACAAATCAACAGAAATAGGTCATGTTATACACAAAATTAAACAGAATTTAATTATGAATTTTATGAAAATAAATAATATAAATAAATTTGCAAGCATATTGATTTTAATAAGCCTTTTTCAATGTGATATGGTGAAAAAAAAAGATCGCATTATACAATTAAGGCTTCATTTTGGAAAATCTGCTGAATAAAAATAGTTAAATTATATATTTATTGAAAGGAAATTTCCTCCTGAATAATATTCAACCTGAAATATGATTTTTATTTCTTTTGATGATTATTTTCAGTATCATATATTTTAAACATGGCCAGTATTATACAACGTGACCTTGGCTTTCTCACATTCATGGGATTTTCTGAACTGGTTATGAAATAGAAAAAAACTTCCTTGGCAGTTTATTTTTACTAAACATTATGAATTTTTTCTTTAGGTGTTGAAGTTTGGCGATCTTGGCTAAATGCAGAAAGGTTTGTGCACCAAGGACCAGCCCTTCCTGAAATTGCCCTCCTAAATGATGGCCGATTTCCGTTAGCAAAGAAGTCTTATTTTGCTTCCATATCCAAGACATTGAATTTCAGAAAACGGAACAAGCTCAAAGTTTTTTTTTATTAAAAAAACAAGAAATAATAAAAGAAAAATTACATATAACCTAAATGGGATTAATAAATAATATATCCACAACAACTTTTAAGCTGGCTTTTGATTTGGCCAACCTGGAAAGATATATCAGTAATTGATAAACCAACCGATCCAAAAATCACTAACTAGTGGAAATAAAACTACAGAAATTAATTTGCTTCCATATCCAAGACTTCATTTATTTTCAGAAAATGATACTATTATCAAAGTTTTACTGGAAAAGTAATAAATAATAAAATAAAAATTGACATATAACCTAATGCGATGTTACCACAAGTTGTAGGCCGGTCATAACTATGAAAAAATCAATACTTATCGATCGGCCAAAAGATCGCTAAATTTCAAAATCTACTGAAATGAAAACTAAGGTTTAAATATAAAAAAAATACTAACTTGACAAAGAGTATCCAATATGCTGGACCAAAACTGTAAAAAACACATAGCACAAGCAATGGAGATTGCATCAGCCATCTGTATCTTGTTTGCTCAGTGAAGCATAACTAATTAAATGCAGGTGCAACCAGAATTTCTAAGAAGGATGTGTTTACTTTCAGTTTTGATTTGAAGGTGGGAAAGATTCATAGAATGCAGGGAAAAATGATAAAAATAACTTGGGAATACTGACTAGATTTTTGACAGAAAAGAGTGTGAGACTGAAAAAAAATGGTACGTATTTTGTAATTACTTCCAAAATGTACGATTTTTAAAAATAGAAGTTTTTTTGTTAATTTTTAGGGGATTTTCCAAAATTTAGGGAAGAATTTGTTGATAATAGCACAAATCAAACTTGTGAGCTTAAATCAGAAGATTGCTTCAGCAAATAGGAATGTTAACAAACAAATCAGCAATACTGTTTAATGCTTCTAAAAATTAGCAATCAGATGGCTTTATAAAATTATTTATATTGTAGTTTAGTAAAATATGCAACAAATTAAAAAGCAAAGTATTATTTTTGTAGCCTGAATTATAATTTTTATAATATATATATAAAAAAATTACAAGAGCAATTTTTATTTTTAAAAAATAGATATGTTTTTGTTGTACTAAGACTGTGTGCATACAGCATCGACACTCGCAACTTAGATTCTCCATACATGTACATACGGGGCGGGGATGGCTCAGTCGGTAGCGCGCCAGGCTCGTAATCTGCAGTTCCCAGGTTCGAGTCCCAGCTGGGTCAGCGTTGAGATTTATCTCCGCAAAATTCCCCGCCCTGCCCACGGTCAGTAGGGGACACCGATGGGCTTGGAAAGGCCGCCGTCCGTCGGATGGGACGTTAAGCCGTGGCCCCGTGTGCGGGAGAGCCATACCCTGTGCACGTTAAAGAACACGCTGGATGGCCTTGACGGGAGGCTACCATCTGTCTCCCAACAGCTGTTCCAGTGGGTCCCCTCCCCCAACCTTCTCTGAGCCTTCGGGGTCCATGTGACCTGGCCATTTAGCCCATGGTGTGCAAAAAAGTGCCGCTCAGTGGTAAAACAACCCAAACAACAACAACATGTACATACAGGTTAGGCCCTGGAAGGGTTAACTATTGAACAATATTTCTTAAGCTTTAGTTGCAAGATACTTTGAGCAGCTAATTTCAGCTCCCCTGTATGATTAGGTTGCTGGGTAATGCAATTTTTACTGTATATATATATATAGCATTAATAAATTTTGAGTTTGTTTTGGATGCTTTTTTCACAGTACTGAAAAATAGCATAAACATTTATGCTGTTTGTGAATGCATTATTTGAATTTTGAGTAATTGTAGCCCTTTCAGAGTCCTGCCTGAAAAACTTATTTATGTAAGAGGCCCAGCTATTTTAATACTATAATCAGCCAAAAAAAAAAAATTAACTCCTAATTTTTTTGCCAAATAATTAATGAAAAGAATTATGGCATGTTATATGCCAAACTAATAAGCATTTCTGTATTTTCTGAAAATAAAATATTTAGCAAAGAAGATGATTAGTTTCATTTTAATAGGTCTTTCATATAAACATTTAGTAAGAAATGTATTGGGCAATGCAAATAAAAATTGCAAAAAAAAAACAAACTAATAGACAGAAATGATTATAATGTACATGAATAGAAAAGTTATTTATTTCTGAATAACAACAACAAATATTTACTTGAAACAAGAAAATTAATTCTATTTTGTAATTTTTTCTGGTACCATATTTTGAGAAAAGTCCAGGTTTTTTGCCAACTGTGTTGAGTTATATAAATAAGTCAATACTGGAATTAAAAAAAAACAGTCAACTGAAATAGGTCATGTTACATACTAAATTAAACAGAATTTTATGAAAATAAAAAGCTAAATATAATAATTAACTTATTAATTTTAATAAGTTTTTTTTTACAGTGATAGAGTGGAAAAATATATCAGAATATGCAATAATATGCAATTAAGACTTAATTTTTGAAAACTTGATGAATAAAAATAGTTAAATTATGTATTAATTGAAAGTAAATTTCTTTCCAAATAATATATTTGCTTGAAACATAATATTTATTTTAATGATTCTTTTCAGTGTAGTGAACTGGTGACCAAGGTGACAGGGATTGCTCACATTAATGAGATTTTCTGTCCTGTTTATGAAATGGAAAAAATATTTTCTTGGCTCCCTTTTTTTACTAAACGTTATGAATTTTTTCTTTGGGTATTAAAGTTTGGCACTCTTGTCTGAGTGCAGAAAGGTTTCTGCACCAAGGGTAAAAAGCAAATGTCTATATCATCAGAGTGCCTCAGGGAATATATTGAGTGTGTGTGTGGGAGGGTTAATCTTTTAAAACTATTGAATATAAACTTGAAAACTTATAATAAAAAAGTAATAAAGTTCTACCTGGGAGGAGTGTGGGGGTGTAAAAATCCTTGCCAAAATTGCCCTCCCACAGGAGGACTGATTTCTGTGCCAAGAAAGTCCTTTTTGCTTTCATATCAAAAACCTTCATTTTCAGGAAATAATACAAGATCAAAGTTTTTTTGCTGAAATATGTTACATATAACCTATTGTGATGTGAAATCAAATATCCACATCAACAAGTTGTAAGCTGGCCATCCAATGTAGTATAACTGCAAAAAATTTATAATAATCTATCGACTGAAAGATCAGGGTTGGGTTGTTTTACCTCTGAGCGGCACTTTTTTGCACACCATGGGCTAAATGGCCAGGTCACATGGACCTCGAAAGCTCAGAGAAGGTTGGGGGAGGGGACCCACTGGAACAGCTGTTGGGAGACAGATGGTAGCCTCCCGTCAAGGCCATCCAGCGTGTTCTTTAATGTGCACAGGGTATGGCTCTCCCGCACACGGGGCCACGGCTTAACGTCCCATCCGACGGACGGCGGTCTTTCCAAGCCCATCGGTGTCCCCTACTGACCGTGGGCAGGGCGGGGAATTTTGCGGAGATAAATCTCAACGCTGACCCAGCTGGGACTCGAACCTGGGAACTACAGATTACGAGCCTGGCGCGCTACCGACTGAGCCACCCCCGCCCCCTGAAATCTTCCTGAATCTTCCGCCCCCTGAAAAAAAAAAAGGAAAGGTTGGCAATTTACAGAAATAAATATACAGAAATAAAAACATAGGCTTAAATATAAAAGTTTAAATACTTACTAGATGTATGGTGAAGTTATCCAAAGTATGAGAACAGTCTTTGCTATAAACACTCCACTTTGTAGCCACTTGATTGCCACACATGCCAGTAATTAACTAGGTCAGGGCACCAGGGTCTCTTGTCTCCCATGACACTGCTGGCAGTTTCACAATAATTAAGGTTCTAACAATAACAAGCTCTGGCTTTCCTCTGGGTAAGGTGTCTCTTTTTACTTTTTAGTTTTAGTTATAGTTCCAATCTGAAGAGTGGGAAAGATGCATAGAATGCTGGGATAAATGATATAAATGATAAAAATAATTCTAGCAATAGTGAAATAGATTTAAGGTAGAAAAGAGTGTAAAATGGGGAAAAAAGAACAGAATTGTCAGAATTATTTTGCAATTACTTCAAAAATCTTCCATTTTTAAATTGTTTTTTTTTTTGCCAATTTTCAGGAGATTTTCAAAATTTTAAGGAAAAATTTGTTATAATAGTTCAAATAAAACTTGTGAGCTAAAATCAGGTGGTTGCTTCAATATGGAGTAATGTTAACAAGCAAATCGGCAATACCCTATCATCATCATCATCCTCAAGCAGCCATGGGCTCGGAGGTCCAACCAGACCGTGCAATTCAGTTCTTCAAGCATGTCTGTCCTGAGCTGCATCTGCTGCATCCGGCCACTGCACACCAATTCTAATAAGGTCCTGTTTGACATTGTCTGCCCACCGCATCCTAGGTCTCTCCCTCTTTCTGAGGCCTTTAGGCACACTGTTCATAACCCTATTTGCCAATCTATAATTATCCATACGGGCAACATGGCCAAACCAACGGAGTCTCTCTCTGCACAATATGCTGCTTAAAGGAGGTTGCAAACTCCTTTGCCTAACCTCATCATTAGTTAAAAAGTTGAACCACCTAATGCCCAAGATACTGCGTAAGCATCTAGTATCCTGTTATCATGTTTACAAATTGTCCAAGTTTCACTACCATAACTAACCCTAGAAAGAACCAAACTATTATACAGTCTTATTTTAGTCTTTAGGTGTATACGCCTATTTCTCCACACTCTCCATAGATCCTTAAAGTCCCGGCAGCAATCTCTATTTGTCTGTTAATCTCATGCCGCACATCACCAATATCTGTTACATAGCTCCCAAGATAATTAAACTGTGATACCTGCTCAAGACTGCAGCCATTCAGATTAACTGAATCACAGCCTGCCTGACCAATTTTCATCACTTTAGTTTTCTCTCTGTTTATAACCAAACCTACTCTACTACCAGTCTCATCAACAGCCCTAATGAAATAGTTCATCTCATCAACATCATTTGCCAAAAGAGCTAAATCATCAGCATAATCTAAGTCAGAAATTTTCTTATCTCCAGACCATTTAAGGCCAAAATCTTTCCCTTGAAGTGAATTTTGCATAACATAATAAATAACCAAACTAAAGAGAAAAGGAGACAAAATGCACCCTTGTCGAACACCAGAAGTAATGCTAAACCAATTGCTACAAGCCTTACCAACTCTCACACACAACTCAGTGTTATTATAGAGAGCTTTCATTATTTTAACTAACTTGTCAGGTATACCATATGATCTCACAGTCAACCACAAATTATGTCGATCAAAAGAGTCAAAAGCCTTTTTGAAATCAACAAAGTTAGCAACCAAAGGTTTCTGAAACTCAACATTTCTCAAGAATCTGCCTAAGTGAAAATATCTGATCTACACATCCTCACCACTTCTGAATCTACATTGCTCATCATGCAATTGTCTCTCAACCAGATTCTTAATTCTATTAAGCACAATCATGCAAAGAACTTTACCTGGAACAGAAGTAGGCTGATGCCCCTATAGCTATCACAAGAACTGCAATCACCTTTTTTAAAAATAAGGATAATAATAGCTCTGTTAAAATCCTTAGGAACCATGCCTTTATCATAAAAGATATTCAAAATTTCAGTCATCCAAGTGGTAACAGAAACCTTTCCAGCTCTAAGCATTTCCGTAGTAATTTCATCTACCCCTGAAGTTTAAGTTTAGAAACAGCCAAAATAACTTCAGATTGTGTTATAGGGCCAACATTAAAGCCACCAATGCATCTATCATCATTGCAAACAATGGGAGTAGAACTAACCACATTGTTTAGAATATCACTGAAATGCTCAGCCCACCTAGCCATGAAGAATCCTTGCCTTCTATAACCTTACCTTATTTATTCTTCAATCCCTGTATACCTGACCATTTTCTACCACACAATAGCAATCAAATGGCTTTATGAAATTATTTATATTGTAGTTTAATAAAATATGCATCAAATGAAAAAAGAAAATATTATTTTTTCTAGCTTGGATTTACGTGTTTTTGTAAGATATATGTAAGAAAATTTTCAAACAGCAATTTCTGTTTTTTTTTTATAATATTGGAATTTTTTTGTTGTGCAAAAGACATTTATGTTTGTCTTGGGTCTCTCTTTTCAGATTCTATCAATGTCTATGTTCTTTGGGGACTTTAGAAGGTTTGAATATTTTAGAAAGTTTGTCAAGTTTAATTCTTTATTGCTAGTTGCATATGTTTAATGTTTTGTATATCATATTTGTTATACCCTGCCAGTTTTAGTTAAAGAGAATATTTTGAATTATCATATTCAGGACTCGAAAAAATACCATTAACATTCACCAGTGAGAAAAAGGCTGTCATCCCCATATATGTTCAGATGAGGCAAAATATAAATTTTTTAAAATTTTCTCTATCTGTCATCGCTGATTTTCCACTTCTCCAAAATATGTGGAAGACTGTATGTTTTCGAAACCTGAATATATGTTCCATTATTGTTCTCAAGAAATAGTAAAAACAGTTTTTTATTTTATTGTGATCTAGTATGCAAGTTCAGATGTTTTGGAAGAAATAACTGATGAAGTAATACTTGGCCTATGTTTTGAAGTTCACAGAGCAGTGAAATTAAATATTTTGTTTCTTGATGAGCCAAAAGAAGAGTAAGTCGCAAATTAATATATATTAAGTTAAAAAGCATTGCCCAAACTTAAGAATGTACTATGTTTAAATAGTACAAGGGTGAGTCAAATGAACACCTTAAAGTGAAAAAAAAAAGACAACCTACAATGTGAAGCTGTAGGCACAGTAGTCACTGGCAAGAGTTAGAGGCCATACTCT